>JAPQRP010000006.1:3545248-3562916 GCA_037367295.1 Apogon hyalosoma
TTGCCCCCCCCTTACATTTTTTTCTGGATCCGCCACTAAATCTGATTTTTAAAAAAAATAAAAATGAAAGATCATGTATTGAAAATTATGTAACAGATGGTAACAATAATTAAAATATAAATGTATTACAAGATGTAAGAAAGAGACTTTGAGACACATATTTTTGATGTTGGAAGAGTCTGCAACAATGTATACATTACACTGTATATGTTACACTAATATATTTTTGTAAATTTGGGTCTTGTGGAATTGATTTCTTGAGTTTCGAGGTGAAAAAGATGTGGAACTAGTGGTTTATACTGACTGGAGGACATAAAAACACCTCAAAGCATTTTTAAAATTTCATATATAAAAACTACTTAGATAAACTGACGTTGTGATTTACTGAACATAAATGTCTTTAAAATCACTGAGATTTTCAATATAATATAAGGTGTTGATAGAAAAAAATACGTGTCAAATAACTTAGACATAAATCCTGTTATGAATCCAGTGGTGAAGGTGATTTGTAGAAAGTGGGTAAAGTTTAAGAATCACTCTTCTAAACAGCCCAACAATTTAGATTAACAGAAATTAAAATCTAAAATGATAAGGATGAAGATGACATGGATGATACTAGTGATGAGATTTTCAGCTTCACTGATTGGCTGATTGATTAGACTACCTTTCATCCCTTCAGCTCATCTAGCTTTGAACAAACTGGTTTATGTTTTCACATGCCCTTTTATTGTTGGAATTTCCCTCCACTGGCTCATCTGATTTATCTAGTAAATTCAAGAGGATTACACCTAAATGCTTGTTAAGCACATTTTCATTTTGTAACAATTCTAACTTGTTGCTGCTTGGTTCTCTGTAAAATTGCAATATAGAGGAGTCATTAAAAGGTGGAGACCAGAGCGCAGACAGCATCACACTCATCAGTGTTTAGTCATATAGCAGCCTACATCTATCAGCGGTAATGCCGATTATTACTCATGGGAGAGGTGAGTAACCAGTACTGTCTGCTGGACTTCCTGTTGTGAAATCACACTTGTATCAGCCTCTTTTGGTTAAAAGAATCAACTGATTAACAAATGCTTTCTTCAATGAGCACTTTGGTGATTCCATCTGCACATTACAGCTCCTCAGTGATCCCAACAGTGAACTCTGCTTTACCCTTGCACTCATTCTTCAACCTGAAACCCTCTCTGGGGCTAAAGTTGGATCTGTCTGGGCCAAAGGGGCCAGTATAAATAGCACTGTGTCCCCACTCAGATTACCTAGCCTGGGTCCAGGTTGACATACCAAAAGACAGAGGGAATGCATTGACAGACAACACACATGTTCCGCTATACGTACAGTCCACACATAACTACATCATACAGTGCACTGAAGTTAAGACCATTTAGAGATAAGACACACTGGTTCATATATATTTTGTAATTTTGCACACCTGGGTAAGAATGAGGAATCACAGAGTATAGTACCGTATGTGATTACACAGCAGCATGGCGGGAAGTTAATATCCTGAGAACACTAAGTAATGATGAGCAGTGTCCCTTCTAACTAGCTAATATGTGCCAAACAGAGTCAATACAATTACTCCGTTTACAGTTTTACTTCCTCCATGACATAATTTAACAACATTTGCCAAAGACGATGCTTTTCTTTGAATCCAAACAGATTTGGATGGAATTCACATAGGTCAATTTTTGTTGTTTTCTTAACTTTTGTAATGATAAAAATTTTGGAAGGACTTACAGATCAATACTGGAGAGGCTGAGGTATGGAAAGAGAATGCATACACATTTTCTGGTACTGTCCAAGATTATCATAACTTAATATAATTAATTTCTCAAACTTTTAGAATCAAGGTCTGACATCTCATCAACATAACTTAGAAAGTGAGACCATACCCTATTTTTTTTTTTTTAATGATGTTTGATTATGTATCAGACAAATGAAAATGGATTTTGACAAGTATTCAAGTCACTATTAGTTATATTGTCTGTCAATTATTATTTTGTTAGTTACTTTCATTGCTGTTTCAAAATTCAGAGGTGGTCTGGGGTGGGGGGGCACAATGTTACCAATTCACCAATTCATGTTCGAAAAGATATGTAAGGTGCTTAAAAATGTTATAAAGATATTTTTTACTTACTTTTTTTACTTATTTTTTTACTTACTTTTTTGACATAAACATACCTCATTCAATTTATAATTCTATTTTCCCAGAAATAATTTCCATAAAACTGTCCACAGCATCCAAATGAAACATCAACCCAAGCTGCAGGAAAATACAAATCAATTCATCTCTGCCTTTGGGTTCTCCAATTTCTGCATGTCTGACTACAGCAAGGCGTACTCTGTTAACTCATTAAGACAGGAAGCTCAGGCTATTCTTCAGTCAGTTGCTATTTAAAACCACAGACTGTGCATTATATGCAACAGACATGCTGGCACTTTCACTTAATTTCTATTAAGCTGTGCTGATTTCTGACTCTTAGTGAGGCAGTGCAATGGCATCATACACATTCTTAGGCAGGTCAAATAACAGTTGAGCTAAGTAAAGTAATATTTTTTATTGCTCTATAAATGAATTATGCATTAAAGTACTTTTTTTTGTTTTTTTTACTTCCACTTAGCACTGATTCAGCCTCAACCATGACAAAGACAAGCCATTAAAACAGCACCATGGGACGTTGATGTTGACTTGACACTTACCTTGTGACAGGCGGACTGGCTGTGTGACCTGGAGTCCATCAATTACACAGAGGTTCCCACAGGGGTACAACGTGATGACCCCTGACCTGTTCTCTATGTAACAGTGCTGGGCTGCCACCTCAGGGCCCTGGATGCTGATGTCTGTTGGACCATGACCCAGTGTTGTCTGACCTAAGAGAAGGTAGAAAAATTAGACTAAACTCAGAAGAGGTAAGCGTAACTTCATCAGACTCTTATTTCTGAATGAGTCCAACTTCAGTAATGCAAATTCATGAGACAACCTTTACACACATATAAACACAGATCACTGCCATTGGAGAAAGGCCATCTTGGCTGATATCCTACGTCAGTAAACAAAGGCAATAATGGCTGATAGTGATGTTCAATCAGTATCTGTACATCCAAAATTAAGAAAAAATTGACTTCCAAGTTCATGCAGCAGTACTCTCAGGTATGAAAAGACCCTGGCGTTTAATGTTTAAAGCATCTTTTGTACTGGGATGATTCTGTTACAGGGTTTTTGATCCATTTAAGCAGGTTATCACTGTAACCATGATCACTATAAAAAGATTCTGGCTGTACTGAGTGGACAGATACAAAGCTGATGCCCAGCCACATGTAACAAATAGGTATAACAGACATACACACTCTCCTTACTTGGACTTAACACCTAAAAGTGGAATATGATTGCATACCAGCCTGCTGATGCACAGACGGAGACAGGAGGGTCAGTAGATGCTCAGGTAATGACTCACAGACAGACAAACAGATGGACACACTGTGCATTTGTCTCACCCTCAGGCAGTGGCAGCAGGGTAATGGCAGTGCTCAGACGTCCACTGCCTAGGCTGACCAGATGGGGGTGCTCTGCATGGAACTTCAGCCCCTTTCCAGTATCAACCAGGTCCAGAGGAGTGCTCTGTGGAGGTCAAAGGTCACATGCCAGATTTACACAATAAGCACTACCAGCTTTGTAAAAGTGATGTGTTCATCTGTCTTACAGTTTATTAACTGGTTATTTGGCAGATTACTTGAAAATGAAACAGTTTAATGCAGGTTCCTTATCAGAGGTGAAGGGTTTTAATAAACTGCTTTTTGGCTTATTAAGGTTTCTCAAATATAACACCACGAGTGATACCAGGCACAACAAACCCTGCCCCTCGCAAACATTTTAGTTCTTAATGAACATCTCCCTCTCAAAAAGTGAGACTATGGGTTTGACCTTTCAAGGTTGTTCAAGGTCAAAGGTCATGATGCCATTTTGGAACTTACATGTAGTTTCCTATCTGTCAACAATATTAACTGAGTACTTGTCACCACTCTTTTTGGAGTTAAGACCATTTAAAATCATGAGACCTTGATTTTGACCTTTTAAGGTCACTCAAGGTCAAAGGTCATGAAGCTATTTTGAAGCCCATATGGGGCTTTCTATCTGTCAATAATAGTATATATGTGGCTATTTGTGTTCTTTTTAAAGTTACAGCCATTTGAAATCTTGTGACCTTGACTTTGACCTTTCAAAGTCACTAATGGTCAACGGCCATGACGCCATTTTAAAGCCCATATGGGGTTTTCTATCTGCCCTTCATAGTAACTAAGTTTCTATCTCCACTTGTTTTTCTGCAATAGTCCATTTTAGTTTTTTAGGTATTGACTGAGTGACCCCCGACCTCTTCGGTCAACAAAAGGTCAAAATCTATACATATACATATAGACAAGTGACATACCATAAGATGCAGAATTGAAAGACGAGCATTTTGGTGCTCATCGGAAGTCTCTACGATGAATAGTCCAACCTATTGACCTTTGACCTAGAGTCTTCAAATTTGGCCTTCAAGGTTCTGATGTCAATGCACATCAACAGTGATAGCAAAAATAAGCTATATGCAAAATTGAGTATACAGGAATGAAAAGGAAATTCCTGATTTGCCCCATCTCTTATCATTGCAAAAACACATTTTTGGTGACCTTGACCTTTGACCTACGTTCACCAAAATTTAATGGGATCTATTCTGGACCATCTTTGCACCTTTCCTGAAAATTTCATAGAAATTAGTCCTGTAGATTTTGCGTAAAGTTGCTGACAAACAAACAAACAGACAAAAAAACAAACCAAAAACAATACCCTCACCCTCACCCTCCAGGGGGTGGGGTAATTAAGCTGATAATGATATTGTCAAGCAGCATTAGTTAACCAAAGTAAAGTTCTCTTTATGGTAGATCAACTCCCAATGGGAAGTAACTGTTAGTTTGAAACACGCTTGTAACTAATGATTAATTAAATTCAATAAAATGGTGAAAAAAGGTGATAAAAAATTTCCAAAACCCCAAGATGAAGTCCTAAAATGTCTTCTTTGGTCCACAACCTGAGGATATACAGCTACCGTTACAGAGGAGTAAAAGAAAATAGAAAATACTGAAATTTAAGATGCTGGAATCAGAAAACTTTGCTTTTTTTATTACTTAAAAAAAATACTCAGCCACTACCAAAACTTAATTCAAAAATCACAACCAAATCTAATAAATGAATTAATCTTTGTAGCTCCTGTTTGTAAAGCTGACTTGTTTTCATAGTAGTTTCCACAACACTGTTGATAAAATTTCCTGCTGAAACTGTATAACTCTTCATAATATAACTGAGGTGATCATTTCAGCTAAAAAAAAAAACCCACTGACATTAACTCTCTCACAAAGAAAATAACACAGTTCCAGCAGTACAGACAGTACAACATACTTTCAGTAATTTGATAGAGGAGTCACAGTATTTACTCCTAAAGAAGTCAAATCCTTTGTCATTATTTGCACAGCAACATCTGGACTTAGGGGCGGCCGTGGAGGTAGAGCGGGTTGCCCAATAACCAAAGTGTTGGCGGTTTGAGTCCTGCTCTGTCCTAGTCATGTGCTGTTGTGCTCTTGGGCAAGACACTTCACCCTCCTTGCCTCCGGTGCTGTATGAATGCGTGTGAATGTTTGGTGGTGGTCAGAGGGGCCGTAGGCACAAATTGGCAGCCACACCTCTGTCAGCCTGCCCCAGGGCTGCTGTGGCTACATATGTAGTTTACCACCACCAGAGTGAGAATGTGTGTGTGACTGAATAATGGATCCACTGTATGCGCCTTGAGTATGTGTTCATAGAAAAGCGCTATATAAATCTAATCCATTATTATTATTATTATTATTAGTAGTAGTAGTAGTAGCAGTAGTAGTATTATACATGGATCACCATGAATGAGTCCTAGACAGCAATCATTTCCTGTCCATTGGGAAAACTAATTGGTATTGTATGATTTAAAAAAAAAAAAAAGTAATAAATTGTAAAAAGATGCTCATAAATCATTTTTGGGAATGTCAATAAAGTCTCAAGTCTGCATATAAACTGGTCTACTTTGACCAAAGCAATTCAAAGCATGTCCTGTGTTACCTTTCTTATCTATTAACACACTGAGTTTATTTTTTCATCTTTTTTTACATATTCAATTTTGATATCAATATTTCAAAAACCTGTCTGTTTCATTCAGTTACGTTGCCTGTCACAATATTGCGACTTTGGCCCTTAAAGGGTTAATTAACATATGACCTATTTCAATGCAGTTTCAGAATCTAATGTCAGTTTTCACTTAATGCAACTGTATTTGAAGAAAGTCTTATTTGTTTGTTGTTGAATCATAGTTATGGCAGACCCAGTGTTTTGAGGTTATGTTATTGAAGCAAGTGGCTCATGGTGTTGTGGATCAAGCTTGTCTCGCAGTCTTATGTATACATAAAGCTATATATGACAGTCATATGGGAAAGGCACTCAACTTGTCAGACAGTTTCTCAATATTCATGTCCCAGTAAAGGAATAAAATTAACTGGAATAATGACTGTTTACAAGTGCCAAACCTTCAGTCCTTGTTGAGTTTGAAGTCTCAAAGAAAAGCCTCAAATCAAGTCTCCAGGTTAAGAAAATAACAAAAATAATAGGTGTACAAAAATTTTGGTTGAAATAAAAATAAAAACAAGGCATTACAAAAACAGTTGTTATTGGAGCTAACAAAAAATTGTGGAAAAAGCTTTTCTTTTATAATTTTTGTCTTCTTTCATACTAACTAATGAAACACAAGGGCAACACATGTTTAATAGCTGTCTGTTGTGGATGGTTCTTCACTTGACCTATGTGGTTTTGTTGAATTTTTACTACACTAATATGTTTAATTTTTTTTTTTTTTTAGCCTTGCACCTTACAAGCAGGCCCGATTACATAAACCAGTATAACCAACATAACAACTAAACTAAAACTACGCATTTTCTAAATAAATAAGCTGCTTCTTAAAAAATGAATCAAAATAAAGATAGAGTAACTGAGAATATCAAAAATAAAAACTGCAAAATGTTACTATAACGTATTGCCTACTCTAGTATAACTACAGTTGTGCTCATAAGTTTACATACCTTCGCAGAATTTCTCATTTTTTGGCCATTTTTCAGAGAACATGAATGATAATACAAAAACTTTAATTTCACTGATGGTTAGTGGTTGGGTGAATTTATTATCAAACAAATGTGTTTGCTCTTTTTAAATCATAACTAGACAAAACCAGCTGTTGGAAGCAATGGCTAGGGGTATATCCCTGAACACCCCAATCCTTAACCAGATAGCTATGATGTCATAACATGAAGCATCCCCAGGTCATGACCTTTCATTTGCACTTGATTTGAAGTCAATCAGACAAATAGTTCCAGAGATATGACCAAAAGAGTGTTTCATGATTTTAAACTTTTGAGCGGCCCCTTGTGGGCAATCTAGAAATGGTAAATCATCCAAAATCAAATCAGTTCTTCCTCTCCCTGATACAGATTGATGTGGAAAATTTGGAATTTCTAAACCCAATATTTTTCAAGTTATCGTGTTAAGACGAAGGATATCCGGCAGTGGAAGCGGTCAGACCAAAAACATAATATCCCCGACACTGCGTTCGAGGATATAATTACAACTGAAATGATCCAAATTACCCTGATCAAAAGTTTACATACCCTAGTTCTTAATACTCTGTATTGGCCCCTTTAAAATCGATGACAGCTTTTAGTCTTTTGTGGTAGTTGTGGATGAGACACTTTATTTTCTCAGAGGGCAAAGCTGCCCATTCTTCTAGGCAAAAAGCCTCCAGTTCCTTTCAGTTCTTGGGTTGTCTTGCATGAACTGTGTGTTTGAGATCTCCCCAAAGTGGCTAAATGATATTGAGGTCAGGAGACTGAGATGGACACTCCAGAACTTTCAGTTTTTTTCTGTTGTAGCCAATGACAGGCCGACTTGGCCTTGTGTTTTGGGTCATTGTCATGTTGGAACATCCAAGACCATCCCATGCGCAGCTTCTGGGCTGATGAGTGCAAGTTTTCCTTCAGTATTTTCTGATAACATGCTACATTCATTTTACCATCAATTTTGACCAAAGTTCCCTGTGCCTTTGTAGCTCACACATCCCCAAAACATCAATGATCCACCTCCGTGTTTCACAGTAGGAACAGTGTACCTTCCATTATAGGCCTTGTTGACTCCTCTCCAAATGTAGCATTTATGGTTCTGGCCAAAAAGTTCAATTTTGGTCTCATCACTCTACATAACCTTGTTCCAGAAGTTTTGAGGCTTGTCTCTGTGCTGTTTGGCATATTGTAAACGGGGCTGCTTTGTGGCACTAGCGTAGTAAAGGCTTTCTTCTGGCTACTCGACCATACAGCCCATTTTTATTCAAGTGTCTCTTAACTGTGCATCTTGAAACAGGAACACTGCTTTTTTTCAGACTCCTGTATGTCAGCTGAAGTTATTTGTGGGTTTTTCTTTGCATCCTGAACAATTTTCCTGGCAGCTGTGGCTGAAACCTTTGTTTGTCTACCTGACCGTGGCTTGGTTTCAACAGAATCCCTTATTTTCCACCTCATTATTAGAGTTTGAACACTGTTGATTGGCATTCTCAACTCCTTGGATTTCTTTTTATATCCTCTTCCTGCTTTATACAGTTTAGTTACCTTTTCCTGCAGATCCTTTGATAATTCTTTTGCTTTCCCCATGACTCAGGATTCAGAAATATCAGTCAGCACTGGAAAGAACAGGCAGGGGTCTATCAGGAACCCAGAAACTCACTGACTTTTTATATACACACATTAATTACAAGCAAACAGATCACAGGTGAGGATGGTTACCTTTAATAACCATTTAAACCCATGTGTGTCAACTTGTGTGTATGTTTTAAGGCCAAAACCTCCAGGGTATGTAAACTTTTGATGGGGGTCATTAAGATAGTTTCTATTGTCATTATTATTTAAAAAGCACAAACACATTTGTTTGATAGTAAATGGATTCACCAAAACACTAACCATCTGTGAAATAAAAGTTTTTGTGTTATCATTCATATTCTCTGAAAAATGGCGAAAAAAAGACAAATTCTTCTAGGGTATGTAAACTTATGAGCCCGACTGTATATTATGTAGGTACTGGAAGTCACACAGAGATGATTTTTTCTTCATCTGTCTGTCTGATTGAAGTTTTGTTGCTCTACTTCTGCATTAGATCAAGTGAAGATAAGAAGAAGACTGAATGAATGTCTTCACTGTGAGCCCATTTCAATCACTGACTGCTTGGTCGGTTTTACATATTCCCCTCCACACTGAGAAAAGTGTGTGTGTGTGTGCGTGTGCGTGTGTGTGTGTGTGTAGGTGCGTGTGTGTGTGTGTGTCTGTGTGTGTGTGTGTCTGTGTGTGTCTGTGTGGAATTTTAACTTCTTCCTCTCATTCACTTCTTTGCTCCCGTTTCCTTTCCTGAACACCCCCCCACTGCATGCTTACTTTCCCAAATACCCCCCACTGCTTAATAACTTTCCCATACCTTTACCCAAACCCCCCTGCTGTGTGTTAATTTTCTTGGAAGGTAACAAAAGGTGACTGTTAAAACCTGGGGGTCATCACTCAATCAAAAGGCCCTTTGAAGAGACTGGAGGTGTCACTTGCAAATGGGATTCACCCTATAAAAGGTGGATCTTGTGAGAAGCTCTTTTCTTTTCTTCACAATTGCCGCTTGTGTGCAGAACTGACCTTTCTTTGCAAAGAAATAAAATCTTGTCAGCCGGCAGAAGTCTCTATTTCATTATTCACCAGCAGCAGAGCAAAAATTGCCATAACAGTGTGCAATCCCCCCCCACACACACACACACACACAGCTCTGCCTGACGCACTGCCATATAGAGGGTATGCGTTTACGTCACTTCCCCCCCGGGCCACGCCCCTCTAAGTCAGACTGAGTGGCAAAAACCAACCTCTCAACATAACGGAGTGTAGCAGTAAACACAGCGAGACCAGGAAAAACGCGGAATATGAAATGAAATTAAGGACAATTGAACTCAACATTGATCCGTACGAGCTACCAAAGAACAAGTGGTCCACAAACATTGACATGTGGCCTGAAATCGCACATCCTGACATCCAGGGTGTAGGGGATCATCTTTTGCCTGAAACAAATATACATGGTTTCATCATCACTGACAACCAGGGTCCAAAACTAGAGCCAAGAACCAGCTGCTCCAAAGTCCATCTACAGTAGACAGTGGACTGATCCAACTTAGTGAATATATGTATGATCTACTGGTACTGTGGATATTTAAGTATAATTAATATCAAATACTTTATACACGGATACTACAGCTTTGTACAACCAGGGTACGACTTTTATTCTTGTTAATTATGATATTTTCCCCACCTGTTTTTAAAGTTGCCCCCGTGACCCGGCCCAGATAAGCAGCAGATAATGGATGGATGGATGGATGGATGGATGGATGTTTTTAAAGTACAACAATATTCTCGTAATATTATGGCTTTATTGTCGGAATATTACGACTTTTAAATATTACGATTCTTTTTGTATTTGACTTTATTCTCATAAAAGCCAACCCTGCCACTCATCTCCCTCTTTCTGCCACTCAGTAGGCATAACCGCAGTAACTTCCGCTAGCTGTGACATCACATGCATACCCTCTATACTCCAGGCTCAGCAAGGAAGGGGGGATGATGTTGCCATAGCAACCCCCCTGTGCAATTAAGAAACATGAAGCTCAGAGGTCATTCAACAAGTTAACTTGTGATGAGCACTTCTCAGCACAGACATCCCTGTGAGTGTCAACTGCAGTTCTGCTTTTTAGTTGTTGTTAAATGGCTCTGAGTATCGAGTTGAGCTGCTATGGAGCAGACTGTGTTAATGCAGCTGTTTTTCTCTCTGCCTATGTAGATGTGCCTCCTAGGGTTTGACATAATTCAATTAAGTAGTTGTCCTGTGTGGTAACATTCATTATTTGAAGATGAGAAAGGAAAAACACATTTTAGCATACCACAGACAAATTCTCACCAGTATACAATTTCATTACATTCCAGCTAGTAGAAAAGAAACTACATTTATTAAATCACTTCTGTTACTGATGTAATAGGAAAGTATTTAAATGCAGTGACTTTCTTCAAATTTTATTTCCCAAAATAATTAAAGATGCAATCCCTTTATGCTATAAGATTAAGAATAAGCAAATAATCAATAGTGTCTGATATTGTTTAACAAAAATGGTGGTATGCAAGCTGTAAATGTAGTAAATAATCTTGTTAGAATTTGCTAAACTGACCAGTATAAATTTAAAATCACCTTGGTTCTCTGGTTTAACAATTTCAAGCTTAATCTAACACTCACTGTAGCATCACTTGAAAACATCTGTATGAGAGAAACCGTGTGGATTAATAATAGCATTCAACACTATGTAAATTAGTTTCATATGACAATATCTAATTCTCCAGTAATTTTTTTCTTGACTAGGTCTGACTGAAGTTGCTGATGTGGGATTGTGTCAGGTGAAGTGAAAAATTAACTCTGATAAGTGTGGAGTCACACTCTGCTTTGAATTAGAATTATATGCCCCCCTGTAACTGCATCTCTTTGTCCCCATCTTTTAGCCCTCGTGATTTTGTGATTGTATTTACAGATTGTACGCAATTGTTGACCCTGCGTCTTAGCTGGTTGGCTACCCATGTTTGTCTTAACAGGATTATCTGATTTTGGCGGCACTGTCAGTGGCGTGGGGTCAAGCCTAAGAGGATTGGTGAGATAGAGCCTGGCTGGGAGGACTGCAGGGGTGGGGTGGGGATCTTTGCTGGAGGTCACGTGAGAGAGGGGACAGAACACTGCAGGATTTATTTGTCTCATTTGCTGTGCACTGCTGCTACCATGTGGTGCACACATCCAAAGCCTGCTCTTCTGCCTGTGTTGTTTGTGGAAACAGAATGTGCATTGTGGAGCACAGATCTGAACTGCAAGCATGAAACATTCTGCATGTTGTACATCTGTAAACAGCATTCTTTGTTTGCATTCAGTGTATCTACAAATTCTAATTTACATTGAGTACAATTTCAATGTGTGATTTCCAGAAACAATTCTTCAAAACAAATATTATATTGTAAAACAAACTTCTTGTGCCCATTCCAAGACATGACACCACTTTATTAGGTACACTTAATAGTAGCAAGGTGTACCCAATAAGTTGGCCAGTGGGCTTATATTTTTTTTAGTCCCACTAACATCCAATATTAAACACAGAAATACTTAAAACTATTAAATAAAGTATTACACTACAAATTAATTATTAGTATAGTACTATTGAGAATCACTATGGTATTACAAAACAGAATACTGCAATACTCAAATGTGCACCCATTCATGGTATTAGATGATGCACATTAAATCTGTGTCATACTGTATGTTTTATACATTTTGTCTGCTATTTTTAATACTTTTGTTTACTGCACTCATCATTTCTAAATACTTTCATCCTTTGTTGTGGCTCATTTTTCTATTTAAACCTTGAACACTGGATTTAAATACTTCTGATTCATAGTTTTATATTATATTTCTGTTTTCTCTGCAGTATCTTCGCAGCCTTTGTCCCAGTTTCCCTGTTGGAATCATTAAACTTTAATCTCATATTTTTTTTCTTCTATTTCATGAATGAATGAATGAATAGTTTATTTTTGGTTTGTACAGTTATCACTGCACATAGTACAACAACCACAATAAACACAAAAACTAAAAAAGGAATAGGCCAAAAGCAGAAGCTTATTTTTTGCCTATCCTTCAATCAATCAATTCATGCTCCCTCCCTCATTCTCATACAGACATTAAAGAAGAAAAAACAGACAGAGACATTTGTGCATACCCCTCCTTAATGGCACTAATGCCTGAGAGGATTGTAAGACCCAGCAGGTGGGAAACAAGACGACCAATCTTTGGGTCTGTCTAATTACTGACTCAGCACAAGGATTCCTGCTTTACTGACATATGCTGTCAGAGCGCATCCCAGCTGCATCACCTGACCTGACCTGCTGCTTCTTCACTGGCATTCAAATTATAGTTTTACTGTTGGGCTTCAGATAGACCAAGTAAACGCTACATACATATGTACATTCTCTGTTAGGTAACGCAGTCAACCCTGAATGGCACCAGCATAAAAATGTGATTCAGAGGAGTGATGATGAGGAATTAACCTAAAGAAAATGGAAGAAATAGTCTAATACTTGGCTCACCATCTGACTCCAATTCACTGTCTTGGGAAATAAAGATCCTATAAATTACTGTGAGACCCTCTCATAACTTTGACTTAGTATCTCAAAATAGTCACATTGTTTAAAATGATGACAGATATTATTATGGGATAATAAGTCAATATCATGAGAGACTCATTATTTTGAGAATGCTTATTTCTTTATTTTGACTTGTTTTTCACATGTATATCACATGTATTTGTTTTTCACTTTATCACAGTGGCAGCAGTGGGTTTCTGTACATAAAGTTCCTATTGCTGATGAAAAAAAAAATTAAATAAGTATTTTTTATCAAAATCTTTGAGTCATCTATTATTCTGGAAAGACCACATTGAATATGTCTGGGAAAAAAAAAAAAAAAAACAGAACAAAGAATATATTTTCTGTGCAGCTTTGGTCTTGAGAGCAAGTAGACAGATTCTACAATATTGTAATACTACATGTTTGTCCAGTACTTCAAAGTTAAAACTGTTCTACCAAGTAAAAATCTTCTTATAGACAGTACCTCAACCCTTTGAGAAACATTATGACTTAAGTCTCCCACTGCAACAAAGTGAGAGTGGCCAACAGCATGTGGTGAACAGTTTAATACAAATTGGTCCCATTAAAGCAGATACAGGGTTCCAAAATATAAAGGATAGACTGCAGCCTTATTTTGTGCACCAGTCAATCTTGATAAACCTTGGTAAATAACCTTGGTAAATAACCATAACCTTGGTAAATATGGAGTTTAATCCCAGATAAAATGTCTGCTAAAGAGCCTTGGATAACATCCAATGTGACTGTAATATAATGTAAGAGTTGCTGCAGGTTTCAACAAGTTAATGTAGGACTTTTTAAAAGCATTATGAAAACAATTCTTGACTTGTTTGAAGTTGACAGGTTGATTTTGTTCAAATATCAGCACAAATAAGCCCCCAACTGTTGAGATGACCTCTGTTTTAATTAAATCTGTCAACCCACATTAAAAAAAAACAATATAATCTTTGATCCTTTCACACTTAAAGGCTTTAGAGATTTCTGAATTGAGGAGAAGGGTTGGAAACATCTCACTTTTCTTTCTTACAGTCTGATCAATACAAATTGATACTAAAAATATATTTGATAGCAAAGCTTAAGTTAAAGAGGCTAGATACTATATAATATTTCTACAATGCATTAAATTGTTGAGAAACAGAATGAATACATTTAAAATAGCGTGTTGACCCATGGGAATCCACAGGCTCTAGAGGCAGTAGAGCTGATCAAATGGGGAGCTGAATTAAGCTTACTGGTGTAACACACAGATTAGGATAAAATATAATGGCCCTCATTTTGTTTTGTATTGAAATCAAAAGTAACAGAAAATAATGTATTCATAGTTACCTTATATATTTCTTTAAAAGGGCTTTACATCATTACTGTATGACTTGATTACACTCACATTACTTGATGACTTGACAAAGCTTACTGGTGTAACACACAGATTAGGAAGAAATATAATGACCCTGATTTTGTTTTGTATTGAGATCGACGTGGACCATAAACTTTTACACAGGACTGAATATGATGGTTTATTACAACTCACTGGCGTCCTGTGTCCGGATCCATTGAATTCTGGTCCGTGTAATCTGAGTCTGCGCAGAACGGTCTGTCATTGTATTATGGCAAGGGGTGTGGTCCAGATGGGGACTATAATGGGCTGGGTCTGACCGGGTACTGGTGGAGTGGAACCAGGCCACAGTAAGAACGAGACTGACCTTGTTAGTGTATGATCACAGCCAGACCCGGTTCTCCCGTTGTGTCCTGGTGGTTTCCATTGTAAACAATGAGCTTTATACTTTTTCAGTGAGTGATACACTCTGTGAATACATAATATTGGTTTGTTGGTGGTTTTGATAGTCATAAATGTGTTCTGGTACAGGACTTCCCCCTGTTGTCAAGAGTTTGGAAAATCACTACGTAGAACTACATTAAAATTTCCAGATCCACTTTTTGAATTTCAACACTTGTCAAAATCATAATTAAGATGTGTTAAGACATTTTAAGGGCCCTTAAATTAGATTTTAGCCTCTTTAAAGCTGCATCTTTGTTATATTTTTTTGTCCTTTCTGTGACTTAGCAAATGGATCCATTGTGATGCAAGAAACAGGTCAGGCTTAATCTGACAATAAAACACCATCATCCATCCACATCCAAATATCTGTCCACAGCAGCCTTTATTTTGACGTTTAAGCACAATGGACACAGTTATCAGCCAGAAAAGAGCACTTGCTGTGTATGGAGGCAAACAGCACAAGAAAACAGACATACTGATGATGATATGTGTTTTGTTTTTTTTTTTGTTTTTTTTTCTGTGAAGGTTGCCAAGTTTAGAACAATAAAAATCACAGTCTGAGGCTTGTGGCTATTTCTTCCTATGTCATTCCGTTTTCTATAACCGTTTTGTCACCTGCTTCCCACCCTCCACTCACCTGCAACGTTTGACGTCCACACTCAGACATGTTCCTGTTCAGACGGTCCATGTCCACTGAGCTGTCCACGGTTCCTTGGGGCATATGAAGGTCCTAAAAGGAAGCAATGAGAATAAGTTGCAACAGAAAATGAGTAAGAAATGTTGTCATGGGTGACTTCACTGTTCACTTTTTCACTTCTCCAAATGATTAGTTTCAAATAAAAAATCTTGCATTTTTTAAAGTTTTTGTGATCAAACTTCTCAAACATTTTTCTTCCTATGATTAAAACATGAGCATTTAACAACCATGTTTGCTATTAACCACATCCCAATTCAAGTGTAAAGGTGTGATTCATGCTGCCAGCACACACATACAACAGATGGTAGGCAGTGTTTGGCAACACACTACTGGCCCCTGAGGAAGTAACACACATACACATTAAATGTCTTTCTAGTAGACGCATTCACTGGAAATCAGCCACCTTGGCTGCTCTCTTTTATCACAGTTACTATGAAAACACACACACAAATTCCTCTCTTCTTACTCAGTCATTTTGAGTATTTCCTTCAAGTCAGCACTGGACAAATGGCTATAAATATAACTGTGTCTTAGTATGAATAGTGAGTCTATGTGAGAGAGCTTTTATTATCTGAGATGTGAGAAAGCTGTGAGGAAACAGAAACCCACAGATAAAAGTTTAGAAAACACATAATTATGGCAATCCAAAAGAAGAGAGAGTATACCCAACATTGTTTGTGTGCCTAAAATGTTGTGCAGTAGTTCTGCAGTTCTGATGTACTCTCCCCCAGGATAACAAAACCCTGCTGCGGCAAAATCACCATATTTGCTCTTCTGACATACTCTTGAAATGATATTCAGCAGAGTCAGCCACAAGTGAGCCTAAACCAGCCAGAAACCAGCAAGAAAATAAAAAATAAATCTTTTAAAAAATTCCATCTGCAAAACTCTTTCATGCAAAAGGAAAGACTTATCTGAGCCAGAGGAGGAAGGAATCCAGCAGGGAAGTAAGTGCTGCATCCACTCAGGTTCCATGTAATCACACATAGAGCAAATTTCCTCTAACTTTTGAAACCTTGAATTTGTCACCTCTAAATGGGATCATTACCTTTCTCCAGTTGTCCAGCAATCGCATAGCTTCCATGGCGAAGAGCTGCTCTGAGCTACACACACTCAATCCTATCAGTGTGAACTTGATTAAGCAGGTCACTTCTAAGTCTGCAGAGTAAAATCAGTATAGTTCCTTCCACACTGCCATTTTTCATTAAGAACAGATTGTGTCTTCGTCTTGGTCCTTTGTCTAAAACTAAGCAACCAATGGTGAATCCTCTGCAAACTCCCCTACAGGAGGTGGACCTGTTGCTGCTTGCTCCACTAAAGTAAGACCTACATTCCTGACTGGCAGCACCAGAGTCCCAGATAACAGAGACATGTGTGTAATTTACTGAGCGTGAATACTTCTGTGTGTAGTGACTGAAATAAGAAAAGAACAAGACAAAGAGGGAAAAAAAGAAGAGAGTGATGATTGAAATCCTTTGATAAAAATAAAAGGCAGAATTAAAATAATTATTGCACAATACAGGAGTTCAGTAAATATGCACAATACAAATGCCTGACAAAGCCTGACTGAACAAGCACCCAAAAAAAACTAGCATAATATGGATGGCTCTTCATCATGAATGCACCTGTAAATATTTGTTTCTGTTGGAGGTTGTATAGATGTTTCCAAGACACAGACCAGAAAACGATTGTAAGATAAACTTTAGAGAATAAAATGACCCAATGATATCTGATATCACATCTGATGGCAGAAAAAGTTGTAGGAACATACAAATATAAACTTTTCCTAGTCTCTCTGTTTTACATGTAATGCTATGACTTGGACATTTATTATTATTATTATTATTATTATT
>JAPQRP010000006.1:3625444-3645692 GCA_037367295.1 Apogon hyalosoma
AGTAGTTTAGGGCCAACTCCCTCCTCAGCTCCTATTCAAACCAATACTAATTTGGACCAAATGGATCTGCTGACTCCAGCTGCATTGACTGCTTTTACACTGCCATAAGTCAGTCATTTCTCACAGTACGGACAAAAAAAAAAAATACATTTGTGCGTTCCCCTGGTCCTTCTGCCACTCATGAAAACGTTAGTTTTCACCTATCATTTACAGTTTTCCCATAATTCGCAGGAGTTCGAGAGCACTTTCACAGCTTTTCAGAGCATGACTGAGCGTGTCTGTGTCTTCACTGCCTGCACTGTTCATTGTCACAGTAACAGCACCTGTGGTCTGTGTGGCACAGCTGCAGACAACTAAGGTAATTAAGCTCCACAACAAAAATAAAAAGGTGAAAAAAATACAGCAACATTAAAATTAAAAACAACTAAAAGGAAATAATAAATAATGAATACAATAAAAATATATATTTAAAAAAATAAATAGAATAATGCTCAAAAACTTCCCATAAATTCTCTATATAAAACATGGACAGACACATGGAGCTATTCAATTAAAGGAGCCTATTTAAATTGTGCTTTAACAGGACTGACACAGACTGTGGGAGGCTTCTCATCTGAATACAGGTCTACACGAAGTCTGTGGTGACGTCAGTCCACAAACACACACATTCCACATATGAAGGGAACGGGAGCTATTTCTTGCTTTTACGTCACACCTAGCCACGAGTCTACCAATTCGGCAAGAGGCAAGCACATGAGTTTCATACATTTCCATGTGTCTGTGTATGTGATCCCAGCTGAGCTCATTCTTTTCATATAGAGAATTTATGGGAAGTTTTTGAGCATTATTATATTTGTTTTTTAAATATTTTTTTTAATTGTATTCATTATTTATTTTTTTCTTTTATTTGTTTTTAATTTTAATGTAGCTGTATTTTTTTCATCTTTTTATTTTTGTTGTGGAGCTTAATTACCTTAATTGTCTGCAGCTGTGCCACACAGACCACAGGTGCTGTTCCTGAAGGAAATGTATGAACGTCTAGTTTCAGTATTTCTTCGTATTTTTGGTATATATTTTTAGTATAATTTCATGTGAGTTTTCATATGCAATCTATCTTCTTGCACTTTAAGAATCTGCTGCTAAACAGAATAACACTGCTAAACTGATTTTCATTGTTCCTGCAATAGTAACAATACTATTATACAATAATATTCTTCTATTTAATGCTGTTGTAGTTGTGTAGTTGATAATAATACACAAAGAGAATGACAATGTTCTGGCCAATGTGTGAAATCGCATACAAAAAAAAATAAACTGGATGTTTACTTCAACTCCATTTGGATAAACAAATCAGTTCTGCTGTTAAAAACAGCTGTTGCCAGTTAAGAACTCACTCAAAACTTCCAATTGTGTCTCTCCATGATATATGAACAGTAATCCATGCTTTCATCACTTCTCCACTGGTTTACTACAACTCTCTATTTAGGTCTTCCTCAGTCCTCTTATAAATCACCTGTGGATGGTACAAAACATGGCGGCATCGATGTTGATGTTCAGGTCTAATCGTCTCTTCATTGGCTTCTAGCGCATTTCAGAATTCAATTTACGACCTTGTTTATTATATTCAGGGCTCTTAACAGTCTATAAAACTCATCTTATTCTCCAGCATTCAGTTCATTGGCCTCTGAGATTTGACAGCACAGCTCTTTTACCCTCAGTCACGACAAAAATTAAAAGTTGACAGTTTTTGTAGCTGTTGTTCAACACTGTGAAACTGGTCATAGTTATACATTAGATGTGTATTTCTACCTTATGGATATCATCAGTATGTGTCTGACTGGTTTTTATTCATTTTGATTACCTTTTTATCTACGTGTGAACAGTTTGTATAGTGATGTAATCAGACTACATTGTGCTAAAATGTGCTCAATAAATTCACTTTAATTACAAAATAGTCAGACCTGATATTGGCATGGATTTCTCAAATCCATATGACTATAATTCACAACAGCCCAATTCAATCAGACTTCCTTTTCAATTCAGAGAGAGATAATTCAGTTACTCGAGTTGATTATGAAACAACATGACAAAGATCCTCAGATATATAATGCTGTAAACTGTACCTGCAATACGATTAAAATTAATGTTTAAACTGAAAATGGCAAATTTGTATTAAATGTGACCAAGAGCATAAAAGTTTATTGTTCAGTACAGAGCTGCAGAGTCTAAGGCTAATTGTAAAGTCAAGTCAGATCTGTGTTTACTGCATGCATTTATTACTGATATATCCATTCATTACAGCAAACACTTCTGACTGTGCAGGTGTTCACTGATACTTTTTCTTTGTGGCATCAAGAGTTTGATATTGCTTCTGTTCTAGCCCATTTCCCTCAAAGCCTTACATCAAATTTGATTCCATCCAGTGAACCAGACAGATGCATATGAAGACCTCACCTCTCTGACAGCACGGAAAACCTTCTCCTCATGGGAATCCATCTCTGTGAAAGTGCGAATCTGAGCCAGGTTGACGTTCTCTCTGTAGCCTAGAGCTACAATTTCATCAAAGGCAAAAATCAGGTCGAAACAGTGTTCGGATATTTCACTCTCCTCCAGCACACGGCAATATTCTGGGATCTGAAAAGACAGGAGGGAGAAATTTCCATCAGATAAATCAGAATCTTGACAAATGATTAAGATTCCCAGTGAAGTGAGGACTGTGAAAATAAGAAGCAGACAGTTGACAACAGATCACACTGCATGTGATCGGTTTTCTCCTACTTCTGACAACTATGTTTACAAACAAATGGCAGCTGATGAGGATTAATAGACTGATATTCAGAGACCTTTTCAGTCTTTTTAATTAAGATTTCTTTCCATGACTTTAGACTGTAAACATGTCAAGTTCTTTAAAGAAAATACATATTCACCTTCTTAGTACTAGTAATTCAGAAATTGAGCATGTAGCAGCATTTGTTGATAACCTGAATCCCTCAAAACTTCAAATTTCACTTTCAGTACATATGAACAACAAAATCTTCAGTATGTCTTTTACATGATACACGTTACATGAACAGACAGGGCCTGGTAACATTGCTGGACTGATTACAAGTTGATGGAGAAATTGCCGGAGTCTTATTTTCAGGGAAAGATGCCTCATATCATTTCAGAATAGCTCATTATCAGAGAATCTAATGCTCTTCTTTGTACTGTGTTATCTTATTTTCATTAAATAAATACTGATGGATTCTGGACTAAGTCAACCAAAACAAGTCATTTCAAGATCTTACCTTCAACTGCCTTTTTCTTTATTTATTTGACAGGCTGCAAAGTCTCCATCATAACATCATCAGTAGAATAAAAGGAACAGAAAACTCATTAGACACAGCCCTAGACTGACAAAGAAGCTGTAGAAAAGTGAGCTTAATGTAACATTATTCTAAAATGTACAACGGTCCACTGCATAGACATGTAACTATTAGTTGTCCCTCACAAAATCCTACCATTATAATTGGACAGTAGATTGTATCTGTGACTAACTTATTCTTACTTCCTCCAAATGGGCCAAAAAACAACATGTTCAATGATCAGCAATGAACATTTATTTTAAGAATGCACCAACTGTGCCATACTGAAACCAATATATTACAATAATAAACTGACTAATGCCAGTTTAATGTTATGTTCTGTTCATTAATTTTATTTTATTTGTTATTTCTTCATGCACAAATAGAATTTATCATAAAAAATTAAGGTGTTTTTAAGACTGAATTTCTCCCTGACCAGCAAACACAGTAAAATTAATTTTCTTAAGAAAGCTTTTCTTCAGAAAGGAGAAAAGTTCTGAAGCTCACAACCCACTCAGTTGATATCTGACCCGCACTACACCCCCTCTAAAGAGATTAAAACCTGATTAATTCAGCAGCAAACCCATACTCTTGTCTAGGTGTATTAAAACAGCTGGACTACTATTAATTGTGAGCTCAAAAATTACCAAAATGTACTGCCCAATACCCAGTAGATGTACTATTCTGTTAGTATGCATTAAGATGGTAGGGGGTGACGCAGTGCATGTTGCATTGAAGAGATGACTCTAATGTTTAAGAAACTACCATCAACCAGCAGTTACAAAAAATGACCCACCAGATGAGTAAACTTTAATAATTATAACACCATTCACAAAGTCTTCAGCCACTTTTTTTTTTATATCATACAGTAGGTAAAGACAGCACCACAAAATCAACTCCATGATCCTCTTACCACTCGAGAGAAGAGTCTGAGTGTCTCCAGATCTTCCAGGATGTTGCTGTTCTTGGTTGTGATGAGAACCATGTAGAGTTTCTCCAGTGGCTGGTACACATAGCGAACACTGTCTGTTTCCACAAAGGTGTGCTGCTTCCCTGTGTTCATCAGTTTCGGGAAAGCAGCCAGAAGACCCTCTATGCGTGTTCGGGTCATTTCCACAAACTGACGCGATACGATGGCCTTGCCGGCCTTGGTGCACACCGCCGCTGCCAACAGCACCTGCACATAAAGAACAAATTAACACCAAAATACCATCTTCAATATTCAGTTATGGATTGCAGGAACACTTAAAGGTGCCCTCCCACACAAAACCGATTTTACTTGTATTTTTAAAAAAAAAAAAATTAGGTCCATAGGTGTTTGTGTTATGTAGTGAATTTGAAAATGAACCGCTACCTCCTCTGTCTGCTACTGCCACTGAAAAGAAATAAGCGGAGAAATCAGGTAAAACAGAAAAGCTGGTCAGTGTGACGTGTGAATATCTGAGCTCATTACTATTCATGAGCTCGCCCGGGAGAGACCACACCCACAGAATTAATCTCCTGACAGTTTTCATTTACAGCAAGCTGGGGCACCCTAAAAGGGAGGTAAACATGACAAATTCATGGTGCCCAGCATTCCCGGGGGACCCATAGAGCAGTGGAGGGGGCCCAGTGGATAAAGGTTAGAAGTTGTGAAAATTCCGTGTAAGGTCTGCCGTACAAGAGCGGCACAGAAGCTGGGAGTCGGACGTTCAAAGCATGTTAAATTTCACTTTTGTTTCCACCAGTTCTTCTACTTGTTGTGCAGGGTAAAGGATGCTGAAAAGCAAGGTTCTCATTGGCTTGCTGTTAGCCAATCAGAATCAAGCATGTCGAATATTCATGAGAACTGGCGCAAATCAAGCTCAGTCTTCCAGCAGGCTTTCTATACCACATTAGAATGGCTTGAAACTTGATAACCAAGGCATTTTTTACACAAAAAATGTTACACAGTCCATGGTACAACTTCAGACATTACCACAAAAGTAATGAAATATATGTGACAGGGCACCTATGACTTACACAAATGAGGCCGACATTTCCCTAGTAACAGATATATCAAATAGCCCACACTGACATTGTAGATGTAGTTGCAAAAGCAAAACAGTATCACTGCAGTGAAAAAAGGCTGCAAGACAAACAAATGTATCCATATTTATGTTACAGTGTTTTATGCCAATAAAGGAGTCTTCCTCATTAGTTGTATTATTTAACTGTTATTAGCCTTACACCATAATTGTGAAATAAAATTAACAGAGAAAGAGGACTAACAGTTCTGGTTGGTTTGATGGCTTGAGCACGTAAGAGGTTAATAGTTACCTATTTGCTTCTAGAACATTATTCAACATTCACATTTAATTTCATAGATAGTTTCAAAGCAAACAGAAATGCCATTTTTTTTGTTTACATTTGCATTATGGTTTTAACCTGCAGAAGTCTAACTGCACTATGCTACTCAAAGCATTTTCTTTCAGTTAATGTATATACATACACGTTATTTAAGATCTGGGTGTGAAATGAATGCTGACAAACATTCATTTCACAAGTGCTTCAACTTTTCATTCATTGTTCGAAAAACAATAGTTTTATCCCAATATGAAAACAAACACTGAAGTTACATATCACGCCTCACCAAACCAGACAAAATATCAAGATTATCATTTCTCTTGAGCTCTACATGGAATAACTCATTAATACAGTCTTTACTGGTAAAATACATAAACATATTTCATGTTTGTTAAGCAAATATTCAATGCCCAATTACTGTCTGAATGAGTCCATTACATCCATTGAAACTGGTAAAAACACACCATGAAAGGCGTCATTACAGGAAGTACTGGTGATAAAAAGGAAACCCTGGGGAAGACATAATAAATGCAACATAATGTCTGACATGATATTTTTTACTTTCAAATGGGCTAGGTGAAAGAAACTTGGCAAAAACTCGATAACAGGATCAGCTACAAACAAAACCTGTATAATTTCGTCCAAGAAATTCAAGAAACACATGCACAATGCGAACAGCATTTTAAAGGCTGTTTACATGTTGTGTGGGCGAAGGTCTGATCCAGCGACAGGTGGCGTTAAGTTTACACACGTATTCATTAGCAAGGTCAAATAAGATCTAACCGTTATCATTCGAATGTATCATACCTATAGAAAAGATCATTTAATTCGTTGCAGGCAAACGGGCGATGAAGGACGTGTAAACAATGACTTAAGTTAGAACTGAAAGCCCATGATTGGAATGAAATTGAACTCGACATGAACACGGTAACGAGTCCAAACTACAAAGGAAACCGCATCGATAAAAATGACCTTTAAATATAAAACAGATGTCGTATTTCTTGTTTGACAGCTTCGTCCAGTGTTATCTGAAAAATGAACAGGCTGACAGCAGGTAATATTAACACAGATCCGGCTAGTGACCGGAGCTAAACTAACGCTAGCGCACACTGCTAACGTAGTGGACGTCAGCACCATCTACACCTTCATTGGTACCTTTATAAGTAAAACAAGACTTTATGAAAATTGAACGACGACTGGTCAATTTAAATTTAACAACTATAATATGATTTGGGGCGTTTTTAGCGATAAGATAGCAACATTTGCTTTTCCTCTAATGTCGCTTTGAGGAAAGCTAGCTCGCTAGCTGTAACCTAGCTTACCGGCTAGCTGGCAGGTTAACCAACATTGTGACCATTACGATGAAAGGCGATCAAATGTCTTGCTGTTTCTGACTGCCACTCACCATTTTCGTTTCTTTCTATTGAACAGCAATCTTCTGCTTCTCGTGTACGTTGCTTTAGTGATTTCTTGTCACACGGGAATGTACAGCTGACTTCAAGTTGCGTGCTTGTTAGTTACCTAGTGTCAATATGGCAGCAGCAGAGCCACGTCTCCACCGGAAGAGCAGCAGCAGATCAGCCCACCGTGGAAACCAATGACGTGGGCCCCAAATCGTTGGCCTTGTTGCATAAATAAGTTAGTCGCCGCACTTACACATGCGTTTCTTTACTCCTTCCGCTTTTCAGACAATTCCTAACTATTGTGTTCCATAATATGGCCATATTTAGTAATTTACACAGAAAAATAAAAATGGCTCGTTAAATTAATTCACGTGCCAATCAATACAAGACATTTTTTATTAAGTTATCTGTAAAATGTGACACAAATGGTTCTTCGTATTCTCATTTCTAACTGGTTGAATTTAATTTTGTGTTATAAACCTTAGTTATTTACTTTAACATGTCATTTTCAGATAAACGATCCAGAGGAAGTAATCAGGGGATCTGTGCGTCACATAAAATGAGTGATCCAGATTAGAGTGCTGCAACCTGAACCGAGCCTGATGGGACCCAATGGGTCGGGGTTGGGACAAAAATTTAGGAGTGCTGTCCAGGTTCGGTCGCATCAATGTAATTTCTAGTGAACAGTTGATGTTCTTAAAAAATACTCATGAGATGGGCTAATATAGGCTTACTTAATTTCAAGCAGGGTGTTAATTATTTTTAAAATAAATTCAAACCAGCACAGCATCCCAAGTCTTAGGTTTTGTTTCTGTAGTGGCAATGTGTGTTGCACATGTAGTCATTTAATAAAGGTACTGTTCATATACCACAAATGTGTAAATGAGTAAATTTAGTGATAGTCTATAACATAAATTATGGGAACAACTGGATTTAACTGATCAGGCATGGGTTGGGTTTGGACAGAAATATGCTGCCCAAGATTGGGTCTAGTCCATGTATGGATCACCTGATTTGAATATAACTGCATCTGGATCACTCATCTTACTTGGTCCCCTGTCTCAACAGATCATACAGATTTGTCATCATCGTCATGTTCATTTCTACAAGCTGAACATTTTCTTGACCATGTCTTCCAGGTAGAGACAGTGGGTGCATATCGAGGCACTGGCATGGATTCGTGGCTTTGTGCCACAGAGTGCCGTGGTTTCATGCCACGGGGTGTCACAGCTTTGTGCCACGGAGTCATTTGATAACTGCATGTATGGTCCAAAGCATCAAGCTGAACAAGCTGCTTCCTTCACTAACAGTCCAATATAATTGATAGGAAATAGGCAAACGAACAGTATGTAAAACACACTATGTAGCAGCATATTAGTCAGCTACGCTGTAAACTATATACCACAGCTCCAGCAAGCACTTCACATGTATTTTACTGGCACAGAAGTCAAAACCAGTCATAGGCTACACGGTAATATGTGTGGTGTGGATCTCTACTTTTATTATGTCTACTTAACCATATTATACTTCTTTTAACCTTTGTACACATTCTTACTCTGTATGTATTCATACAAGCTGTGAGCCTAATCTACATAAACACCATGGACTGAGCTTATCAGGTGAAGACACAGCTGGAATACAGCTACGTCAACTACTTATCTGCAACTTACGTAAACACGTAAGTGTAACAACTCTGAAGAAACCATAAAAACACCAGTCGCCATATGAAAATTGTACTCAGATGGACTCAGATGCTGATACACTGTTTACCCTGTATGCCAAATAAATCCTGCCTCTTTGAAATGACCCAATGTCTCTCGCTGTTTCTGTGAATGAACGACAGTGGTCCATTGAAATATGCTACTAAAGCCGTGTTTCCACTACGTGGTACCAGCTCAACTCGACTCGGCCTTTTTGTGTTTCCATTTCGAAAAAGGACCTGGAATCTGGTACCTGGTACTAGTTTTTTGGTATCACCTCCGCCGAGGTTCCAAGCGATACTAAAATGTGACATGTTGTGACTAGCAGAGTAGCTGTCATGAGTTTTGTCCCTCTGTAGTTCCGTACTCTACTCCCACAAGCTAACAGCTGAGTGGCAAATGATTCACTGGCTATTCAGCCATTTCCTATAAAACAGGCTTCACCGGCTAGCTAGGATAGATTCCCAGTGTCCAGTGTTGCACGCTGTTCTGACTGCTGTTATTGAAGGTATGTGAAAATGTTTTGTCTTATCGCTTGACCGATTTGTTATAATTTTAATCTAATACTGAGCCGTCTGAAAAAAGGTGTCCAGGCAGTGCTCCTGTGTGCTACCGAAGGTATATTAGCATTTCACCTTGAACGGTTGTGAAAATTGGTTAATTGTGATTATTTGAATGACCAGTGTTGGGAAAATTATTTTTAAAATGTAATTAGCACCAAAAGTAATTACTAGTTACTTTCCCCAAAAAAACTAATTGAATTAGTAATGGAATTACTCCTTCATGAATGTAATTAGTTACCATGGAAAATAATTATTGCATTACTTTTCTGAAAAACCGTCAAATATGTAAAAGAAAACAGATTTTTTTGATGGTTGCAGTTGCATAGAGTAGAACAGCATAGACAGGTACTTCATTTAACATCATATTTATTGGAGTGTGAACAAAATCAAAGACATCCCTGACATAATAAAGCAGTTTCATCCTTTGTGGGTTCTACTGCCTCTCCTTCTTATCCTTTGGCAAATTTGAGTTAGGGAAGACAAGTGATCGAATTTTTTCCATCTTGAGGTGACTTCTCTCTGATATTAGTTCTGTCTTAGAGAATACTCCTTCAGATGGAACCGATGTTTCCACTAAACAGAGCTTCTATACCATGACTTTGGTGAGGCTGGGGTACATCAGGACCTGGCTTTTCCACCACATAGCAGCTGTGGCTACAAATGTAGTTTACCACCACCAGAGTGAGAATGTGAGAGCAAATGAATAATGGATCAATAATGTAAAGCACAATAGAAATCCAATCCATTATTATTAAAGGGATCTGCATTTATAGGAAGAAGATGCTCCTCCAGTTAATGGAGTTGGATCCATATCAATGGACAATCACCCACAAAGATGGAAAGAAACACACGAACACAGACACAATGTCACATTTTCCATCTTCAACTCAGGATTTGACAGAAGTGACAGATTGACAGTGACAGGAATGAGGTCTGACATTGAAAACTATTGTAGCCTGTGTAACTTATGTGTAGCCTTTAGAAAGCCTGTGCCATCACACAGAGCACCTTTACAATCTATTCAAGTGGACAGACCATTACTGTTTGTATGTACTGACATTACTGAACTCCCAGTAACTTCTGCTGGTAACAGATATGTGCTGGTAACACAAGATCATTTCACTAAGCATGTGAATGCCAATGCCATGCATGACCAAAAAGCTGCTACAGTAGCACAGTTACTTTGCGAGAGGTACATTCCTGAACATGGTGTTCTGGAGGAATTGTTTTCAGATCAGGCACAATAATATGAATCAGAAATTATTCACACCATTAAAACTAGCCAACTCTTCCACATCAACTTGCAAATATACCCCCATTTGGCACAACCCAGACTTTCGCATCAACACCACCCCTCTTCACTATCACACATGGGAGCAAAAAGGCATCATTCACCTACAACACTTATTCCATAATCACAAATTCATAACATTTAAACAGCTCACAGAACGATACAAGCTTGACAGTAAGAACAGCTTTCAATATCTACAAATTAAATCTCTAATACAAAGTAAAATTAACAAAACCCTGTCACGTCGGCTCCAGGGCAGTTGTCTGTTTTCTGTTTTGTCTGTCATTTCCTGTTTTATTTTGTCAGTCTGCTGCTGCATTCCAGGCCACCCGTAACTTGTATTTTTCCAACCTTCTACCAGTGAAAATGCTTTGGAATGGCAGTCAAAACCGTGACTTCCCACCCGTGAACTCGTACTAGATCCATGTACTCCCAGTTCCGAGTTCTGACGTCACAACAACAATGGCGGCCCCCATGGATGCGGTGTTTATACAGATTGTTTATTAAAACAAAGTATTGCTCTAACATTATTTATCTGTAAATGTTCTGCATAGTCATCAGCTGCTCTAGTGCTAGCTAGTTTTCAGTCCATTGAGTGCAGCAACAAATTAATACCAAATATGTATCCAAATATAGCCTACAACAACCATAACACAAAAGGTATAACAGCTTCTATTGCCTTATGCACTGTTTTTCCTCCACTGTTTCCCTCAAATAAGCGAAGAGCAAACATCCCTGGGAAGAAATGACTGTAACTGAGCATTAGCTCCGTATGGTCCACCGTGCTGGTTTGTTTACATCTAGCTACTACAATTCCTTGCGATCCGGCAGTTTGGCATGACTTGCCTGGAACACTACAAAGTCATGAGTCGTGGTTTGAATTCATGATTTACGAGCTCAAAAACCTGCCTGGAACACAGCATACCTCCTGTGTCATGTCTGCCGTCTTTACTTCCTGTTCCCTCCTTTCTCACCTGTGTGATTACTTTATCCCGCCCTAATGTGTTGCACCTGTGTCTCATTGTCTCCCTCTCCCAGTGTGTATATCTACCCTGTTTCCTCCAGTCCAGTGCCAGTTTGTAATCTTCACCTGTGAGTTACTTACCAGCATTTATCCTGTTCTGCCTGCCTGTGATCGACCCTGTCTGCCTGTTCCTGAGCTTCGCCTTTCTCTCATCTGTACCTCTGCCTCCAGTTTGTTGCCCACAGTTTTGACCTTCGCCTGTTATGTTACTGAGCCTAGCCTGTTCCTAATGTCCTGTTGGCTGTTTGACTGCTCTTCTGTGTATGACTTGGTCCGTTTTTTGACTATCCTTTGCTTGCTCCTAATCGGTAACCTGTTTGTTAATCCCAGTCTGGACCTGTCTGCTCATTTCCCTGATCTTTGTCTGGATTTCCCTAGAGGCCAAGGATTCTTCACATCTGATACCTGTTTTGTTGTGGATAGTTTCACAGAGGCCGTTATCTGTCTCCGCGATAAATATTGTTATATTTTTACGTCTGTCTCTGGGTCTTGCACTTGGGTTCAGTCTCCAGTGTTCGGATGTGATAGTACGAACTGGCCAAAAAGATGAATCCAGCAGACCTTAACAGAGTAAAAGAAGCAGTCATTAATCAGGGACAGATGTTGGGTAATCATGAACACATGTTAAAGACACTCATGGACAATGGGACTCAGATCACTAATCAGGTTACCCGACTCTGTCAGGTGCAGGCTGCACCTGGTCCACCTCCACCTAATCAACCTGCCCCAGCATCACCTGTACATCCAAGCCAGGAGCCTCATATTCCGCTTCCAGCCAAGTACGCAGGTAATCCAGCCACCTGTAGGAATCTTTTTACCCAGGTACAGCTTATTTTTGAAGCACAACCTACTCGGTTCGCTCAGATATCTGCTAAAATAGCTTATGTGGGTAGTCTGCTGGAGGGACCCCCGCTCAGTTACTTTCATGCTCTTTTTGAACAAGCCTCTCCAATCACCCAGTCTTTTGATCAGTTGGTTTCTGAATTAAAACGGATTTATGACCATCCCGTTCGGGGGCAACAACTGATGAGGTTAGGTCAGGGAAGAAGCTCTGTGAGAGAATTCGTCAGTGAGTTCCGTGCACTAGCAGCTGAATCAGGCTGGAATGAACAAGCCCTTATCACCTCTTTTCAGAGTGGACTCAACTGGTTGATTGGGCGTAAGATCTCCTTAAGACAGGAACAGCTTTCCCTAGATGAAGCTATATCCACCGCTATCAGAATCACCGATCAGATGGCTCAGTGGCAGATGGATTCGCCTTGGTCACATTCGTCAGTAACTTCTGTTGGTGAAGTTTTTCAGCACCATCCAGCTCTAACCTCATCAAAGGCTACTGAACCTATGCAGGTTGGACGCACCTATTTATCAGTGGAGGAATGACGACAACATATGATGGAGGGTCGCTGTCTATATTGTGGCCAGCTGGGTCACCAAGTGATTACCTGTTCTTTTAAAAGGTCAGACTCAACATGGAGCAGAGGGACATTGTTGAGCCGAACTGTCCTTGTGTCTAATCCCTCTCATCTGCAACCTGTAGTGTGTCTGTGTTTCGATTCTGTGTCTCTGCAGTAACAGGTATTGATCTACTCTGGCTCCGATGCTAACCTTATGGACCAAGGATTCGTTATCCTAGGTCATCCCTGGTTGATTCACCACAACCCTCACATCGACTGGAGGATGGGTGAAGTCCAGACCCTAAGTGTTTTTCCAGTTGTGGAGTGGGAAGAGACTTAACCCACTCACCTCCCTTATCCTAGGCTATGATGGCACCCGTTTCTACAGAGTCAGTTGGACCCTCTGTTTCCGGCTCTTGATAAGGTTCCTGAATGTTACTATGACTTGAAACAAGTGTTCAATAAGGCTCAGGCTTCTGCTCTTCCTCCCCACTGACCCTACGACTGTGCCATTGAGCTGCGTTCAGGAACCAGTCCACCCAAGGGAAGGCTTTACTCCTTATCTGGTCTGGAGACAGCCACCATGAAAAAATATGTGGATGAATCACTGGCAGCTGGTCTTTTCTGTCCCTCCTCAACACCTGCTGGCTTTTTCTTTGTTGACAAAAAGGATAAGTCTCTGCATCCTTGTATTGACTACCGGGGACTCAATGACATCACCATCCACAAGACGTATCCTCTCCCATTGATGACTTAGGCCTTCAAGCTACTCCATGGTGTCTAGGTATTTGCCAAATTAGATCTACGTAATGCTTACCACCTTGTAAGAATTAGGGAGGGGGATGAATGTAAGACTGCATTCAGTACACGTAGCAGACACTACGAGTATTTGGTGATGCCATTTGGATTAACCAACGCTCCAGCAGTGTTTCAAGCCCTACTTAATGATGTGCTTTGTGACAAGTTGAATGTTTTTGTCTTTGTTTACCTGGATGACATTCTGATTTTTTTTTTTTTCCCCCAACAAAGAGTCCCATGTCCAACATGTCCGTCAGGTTCTCCAACGCCTCCTTGAAAACCAGCTGTTTGTGAAGGCAGACAAGTGTGAGTTCCAACAGTCTTCAGCCTCATTCCTGGGATTCATCACTGTTGAAGGAAGTGTTCAGATGGACCCAGAAAAGGTCAGTGCAGTACATGATTGGCCTACACCCACCACACGTAAGGAAGTCCAACGCTTCCTAGGTTTCGGCAACTTTTACTTTATTCACGGTTTCAGCTCTATTGCTGCTCCTCTGCACAATCTCACATCTCCCAAGTCTCTGTTTAGGTGGAGTTGTGAGGCTGAGACAGCATTCCTGTGTCTCAAGAGGGCGTTCACCTCCGCACCCATCCTCTCCATTCCTGACCCATTGTTACAGTTTGTGGTGGAGGTGGATGCCTCTGACATGGGGGTGGGTGTAGTCTTGTCTCAACATTCTGTTTCGGACAACAAACTTCACCCCTGTGCATTTCTCTCCAGGAATTTTATCCAAGGCGGAGAGAAACTATGATATTGGAAATCATGAACTACTGGCCATCAAGGTGGCCCTGGAAGAATGGTGTCACTGGTTGGAGGGGGCTGAGCTGCCATTCTTAATCTGGACTGACCATAAGAACTTAGAGTATCTGCGTTCGGCTAAGAAACTCAATTCCCGACAAGCCAGGTGGGCCCTATTCTTTACCCATTTTCATTTTACCCTGTCCTACAGACCTGGCTCCAAGAATGGCAAACCAGATGCCCTGTCCCGTATGTTTCCTCTGGAGAGGTCTGAACCAGAGCCTGAAACCATTCTACCTGGTCCCTGCATCATTGGCGCATTCAAGTGGGACATTGAGGAGCAGGTAAAGGAGCAGGCTGTTCACGATTGTTTGGTTTCGGACAGCATTCCACTGAATCGGCTTTTTGTCCTCAGGTCATCTACTGAGCTCATACTGCCAGACTAACCTGCCACCCAGGAGTTCGATGATCCCTGTTGTTTGTAAAACAGTGACTCTGGTGGCCAGCTATGGAAAAGGAGGTTGCAGATTATGTGGCTGCTTGTCCCACCTGTGCAGCCTGCAAGTCCTCTCACCAGCCACCAGCAGGTCTGCTTCAACCCTTACTGGTACCACGGAGACCTTGGTCGGATATATCCATTGACTTTGTAACGGGTCTACCCATCTTGGACCAGTAACACCACAGTCCTAACTGTGGTTGACAGATTTTCTGAGGTGGTGCATTTTATTCCCATGCCCAAACTCCCATTGGCCAAAGAGACCACTGAGACCCTGTTGATTCATGTGTTTTGGTTACATGGTTTCCCAAATGATATTGTCTCTGATTGTGGACCACAGTTTTTTTCACAGTTTTGGTGTGTTTTTTGTGCCCTCATTGGGGCATCTGTCAATCTCTCCTCTGGTTATCATCCACAGACCAACGGACAAACGGAGAGACTAAATCAGGAGCTAGAAACCATTCTTCGTTGCCTGGCTACTCAAGATCCATGTTCCTGGTGCCTTCAACACATGTGGGTCGAGTTTGCGCACAATTCCCTGCCTTGCTCTTCCTCTGGTTTGTCTCCTTTTCATGTAGTTTTTGGTTATCAACCTCCAGTTTTTCCTGCCCTGGAAAAGGAAGTCACCATTCCCTCAGCTTTAACCCTGATCCGCAGGTGTAAACGGACCTGGATTCATGCCCAACGCACTTTGCTCTGCAATTCGGACGGTGGCCGATCTTCACAGGACTCCTACCCCGGATTATCGGTGTCATCAACAGGTATGGCTGTCCACACGCAACCTACCCCTCTGTGTGGAAAACTGAAAAAAGTTGGCACCCAGCTTTGCTGGCCCATTTCCCATCTCCAAAGTTATTAACCCTGTCTCTGTCCGTCTGAAACTCCCCAGAGATATGAGGGTTCACCCCTTGTTTCATGTCAGTCAAGCCAACCAGAGAGAGCGCTCTGGTTCCCACCATCCGACCCCCTACTCCCCCCCGTCTCATTGAAGGGGATCCAGTTTACACGGTCCGTCGGCTCCTAGCTGCTCAGCACCATGAACGTGGCTTTCAATACCTGGTGGACTGGGAGGGTTATGGGCCTGAGGAACGTTCCTGGGTGTCCTCTCACATCTTGGATCCAGACCTCATCTGGGATTTCCATCGACGCTATCCTGAGGCTCCTGGGCCATCCAGTGCCGGCCCGTAGAGGGAGGGGTACTGTCACGTCGGCTCCAGGACAGTAGTCTGTTTTCTGTTTTGTCTGTCATTTCTGTCGTCTTTCCGTTGGACAAAGACAAACTCAGTCTGAATTCACTGAAGATGGTCTTTATTCAGCAAACAGTTCCAACCTTTCACCGTTGGAATGCATACAGAACCCCCAATTCAACAATACAGTTCTTTTTATGGTACACAGACATGTTAACACGAACATAAATACGTGAAGCTTTTTTGATCGGTTCAGACTCATCTGCAGACCCCAGTCCACTCCCTGTCCAGGTGGCCTACACGTAGTCCAGTCTGAAGGACTTCTCCCATGGCGCCTTCAGAATTATTTATATAAACAGGTTCAGAATGTTTTAATTTATGGATTGATAAGGTCCAGTCCAAGGCTGGCTGACTGGTGCTTTCTCATGGCCTTGCTCACAGGCTGAGTCTGTACTGTGACATTTTGCTGTGTCTTATGGATCAGGTCAATGCATTACAGTATTAGACATTAAACATTACTCATTTTAAATATTAGACTTCCACATTTCCTGTTTTATTTTGTCAGTCTACTTCCTGTATCATGTCTGCCGTCTTTACTTCCTGTTCCCTCCTTTCCCGCCTGTGTGATTACCTTACCCTGCCCTAATGTGTTGCACCTGTGTCTCATTGTCTCCCTCTCCCAGTGTGTATATATACCCTGTGTTTCCGCCAGTTCGTAATCTTCACCTGTGAGTTACTTACCAGCATTTATCCTGTTCTGCCTGCAATCAACCCTGTCCACCCTGTTCCTAAGCTTCATGTTTCCCTCGTCTGTACCTCTGCCTGTTACGGTACTGAGCCTAGCCTGTTCCTAATGTCCTGTTGGCTGTTTGACTGCTCTTCTGTGTATGACCTGGCCCGTTTTTTAACTATCCTTTACTTGCTCTTAGTCAGTAACCTGTTTGTTAATCCCAGTCTGGACCTGTCTGCTTGTTTCCCTGATCTTCGTCTGGATTTCCCTAGAGACCAAGGATTCTTCACATCTGATACCTGTTTTGTTGTGGACAGTTTCACGGAGGCTGTTATCTGTCTGCACAATAAATATTGTTATATTTTTACATCTGTCTCTGGGTCTTGCATTTGGGTTCAGTCTCCATTGTTCAGACGTGATAAACCCATAATACATTGAACCCACCCCAGCTGTTAGAAACCATAAAGAACTGAAAAACTCACCTCAAAATTATACAGACACATGAACTCTGAGGATACAATACACACACCAGAAGAAAAATGGAACATGGACATCAACACAACACTCAGAGGAACACTGGACAGAAGTCGGTAAAAATATTTTTTCTATGACATTCAACACCAATCATTCATTCAATATACAGTTATTCACAGGACATATGTCAGACAATACAAGATGCAAAAAATGGGACTAACCGACACAGCCACTTGCTCACAATGCACCATGGGAGTCACTGACACTTACCTACATGCACTTTGGGAATGCACTCCTTTACAGGCTTTCTAGAACACTGTCACTCAAAAACTCACAGATATCCTGAGCTGCAGAGTCCCCCTCCTCCCCTTTATCTGTTCACTTGGTCTCACCACAACAATTACCACACCATCCAGATATAAGAACAGCCTACTGACATCTCTAACAATCGCCAAGAAAACAATTCTTCAAATTTGGAAATCAAAACCCTCAATCAACATCAAACATTGGACCAATTCTCTTAATACATATCATCCTTACTAATAACAGCTTGCCATGATGATGATGACATAACATCCTTTACAGATTCCTGGTCATCATTTATTAAACACTACAACATTAACCTCAATCATTTCTCAACATCAATAACATAATCCCTATCACTAAGCCTTAAACCAACATCTGTCATTTATTTATCAAGATTACATATGCCCCTCCCATTATTATATTTTTTTACACACACTTTCATAAACCCACACACACACTCAATTTTTTTTATCTTGTTAGTTTTGTACTTTATATATTGATCTTTTCTTTTGTTTCATCTTTTTTTCCCTTGTATCTTTGTTTCCTCTCTTTCTTTCCAATCTCTATATTCTTTTCTTCAATATTATAGTATTTATACAATTGTTTCATGTTTATTATTAGTGTACTATTCTTGGTGTTTTTGCTGCCACTGCCCCTTTCACCATCATATGCCTAATTTTGGCCCATATTCCCACATTTACTCCCGTTTTTGTTTTTTTCCATTATTTTTTCTAAATTCAATTCTTTTTACACCAACATGTGCAAGTGTTTTTAATGGTGACAAAAAAATGACACTCATGCATGCAGCAAAAATGATACACATACAAAGAGGAGGGAGGATAAGCAAGGGGTGGACCTTCCTCTGGAAGGGCAACCAATTCTAGCTGTTGGCCAACCTAACAACCTTGCCTGTTTTTAATGCAGAATACAGACACTTTCCCACAAACATTTCTCAACATAGGCCAAGAGTTTATTTTCACCATTTAAAATACATAAATTAATAATAATAATAATAATAATGATAATAATAATAATAATAATGATAATAAAAGTTGCAAGCAGCATTGGTCGGGATGTCGTGCTCTGGTTGGGTTCCACCTCCCCTGCCACCACCCTTTACCTGTCACGCCTCCCTCCACCCATTATTGTTTTTTTTTGGCAGTTTAATTTATATGTTTTGGGATTTTTACTAAGGCTTTTATTTTGAAAAACCCTACTCTTTGTGTGTGAGTGAGTGAGTTTAAGAGAGAGAGAGAATTAGTTTTAATCAGTTATTAGTACTCATAATTTAGCATTTTCAATAAAGCTTTTATTTTAAAAATCTTACTCTGTATGTGCATTTTTTGTGTGTGTTTCTGTGTGAGAAGAGAGAATCACTGTTAATGCATTATTAATACTCATAATTTAACATTTATAATAAAATTGTATTTTGAAAATCCTTCCTTGCCTGTGTTTGTGTATTTGTGTGTGTGTGTGTGAGAGAGAGAGAGAGAGAGAGAGAGAATTAGTTTTAATATGTTATTAATACTCAATTTAGCATTTTAAAAGAAGCTTTTATTTTGAAAATCCTAATCTATGTATGAATTTGTATTTGTGTGTGTCTGTGAGAGAGAGAGAGAGAGAGAGCGAGAGTATCTGTTAATAAGTTATTTATACTCATAATTTAGCATTTTCAATAAAGCTTTTATTTTGAAAATCATACTCTTGTGTGTGTTTGAGTGTATGTATTTGTGTGTGTGTGTGTGTGTGTGTGTGTGTGTGTGCGTGTGTGTGTGTGTGTGAGAGAGAGAGAGAGAGAGAGAGTAAATTTGTTTCAGAGAGAATCACTTTTATTCAGATATTAATGCTAATAATTCGGCATTTTAAATGAAGCTTTTATTTTGAAAACCCAACTCTGAATGTGGGTTTCTGTGTTTGGGTTTGTGGGTTTCTGAGTACGTGAATTTGAGAGAGACACTTAGTTTTAACCTGTTATTAATACTCACAATTTTGCATTTTAAATATAGCTTTTATTTTGGAAAAAAAACCCACTCGGTGTGTGAATATGCATGTGTGTGTTTGTGTGTGTTTGTGTGTGAGTCATAGTGAGAGAATATGTGTGAATCAGTTATTTATACTCATAATTTAGCGTTTTCAAAAAACCTATTAATTTGAAAATCCTACTCTGTGTGTGTGTGTGTGTGTGTGTGTGAGAGAGAGAGAATTAATTTTAATCTATTATTAATGCTCGTAATTTTCATTTTTAATGAAGCTTTTATTTTTGAAAAACCTGACTGTGTTTGAGTTTGTGTGTGTGTTTGTGAAAAAGAGAGAGAGAGAGAGAGAGAGAGAGAGAGAGAGAGAGAGAGAGAGAGAGAATAAGAATCAGCTTAATCAGTTTTTAAATTATGCAGGTTAGATCAGTAATAGCAGTAGAATTACATGTAGTAGTAGTAGTAGTCTGACACACACACACACACACACACACACACACA
>JAPQRP010000006.1:3645792-3655965 GCA_037367295.1 Apogon hyalosoma
TGTGTGTGTGTATGTATTTCAGTTGACCTGATGCAACAGAAGTCAATTTTCATAAAAGGGTTTGCTACATAAATATGTCGTAGTGTGATAGAATAACATGAATGCAGTTAACATTTATAGATTGTCAACATGTCAGAGGATACTGCTACTTGTTGATCCATTGGGAAATGAAGACAAGTATGAGCGCGATCCTACAAACTTGGAGGTAACCGCTTTTGAAAGTTTGAACTTTAAAAACTTAGGTCAGATGTTTAGATGACTATTACAAAGTTTGAAGCACTTGGTCATTTTAATGTGATGAGAAGGTGTTTCATGTATTGCGTATGGTTGTTATGCCTTTTAAACAATAATTAGGAACTTCTCGAGGATGGCAGGCCTTGAAGTCCAAGCAGATAAATGGACTGCAAAAACTGTTCACCACAATAAGCAGCAAGATGCCATTGGCTGTGGGATTTTGGTGTTAAAGGTGAAGATTTGAATTAAGAGTATTTGTAGTAAACTGTTTTTTTTTTCTTTATGCTAGCCAGTCATATGTAAATGAATGCCTAAAATTCCATTTTGCAGTTTGCAGAGGGGTTTTTCAATAATGGGGACATCACAAGCATCCAGACACATCCTGCAGAGGTTTGAAAGGCAGGATGGGAAGTAGCTTGTGCCCTCCTACAGGTTGGAGGTCTGTGGAAAGAAACATGAAGCCATCACAGATGGGACCAAATTTCCCTCATGAGATCAAAATAGTGTATACAGTGTATATATCAATTAAAGTTGACTTGATTTGAATGTAATGTTTCATCTGTTGTCCCATGTTCAATGTGTCCAGTATCACAAATGTGAGGTGTGCTACCTGTTGTAGGAGTGTTATCTGATAGAAGATATAGGCCTGTCAAAATATGCTATCTATAGTGGGAGCTTTACTTGATAGAAGTTATAAGCCTCTCTAAATGAGCTACCTTTACCTAAATAAGTAAATAATGGTGTTTCTATAGTGGGAGTTTTATTTGATAGAAGTTATAAGCCTGTCGAAATGGGCTACCTATACCTGTATTCATATGAAGAAGTAAATAATGGTGTTTTTTTCTACAGTGGAAGCATTATTTCATTTCCAAATAGGCGTGTGGAAATGTAAGGTAGCCTGTTTTGACGGGGTAGTGTGAATTGATAGATGCCACTGTCGATTTACACTACTGGTAGCTTACTTTGACGGAGCAGCTCAACTCAACAGAACACTTGTTGCCACATGGCGGCCATCTTACTTCAGACAGCTGGCCCCACTCATAACATTAATGTTCATATGCCGTTTAAAGAACCATATTTGGCTCAGTTTCAACCGATTTTCAAATGGTTTGATTTGTTATAAACATCAGAGATGTAGCTATGTTCCTGCATACTTAATGCATAATTTTAACCATGGTCTTTCATAAATATTAAGCAGATAGGTAAAGCAATTAGTTACATACACAAGGCATTTATATTAAATCATTATATATAAAACATTTAATTGTTCCATATATGTTATATTAGTAATATTTCTATCATAATTATAGCTAAATACATAATAATGAAATATATGTATTTATTTATTTTAGATATAAACAACTGTATCATGCTGCCTTTATATATCCATGTTCTGTGAACTATGAGTTTAGAGATGAGGCTTCAAGGTTCAGGGGTATTTTATTTTATTTTGTCATTGAGGAAAAACACCACATAAACACAATACAGTATAATACAAAGTGTGCACACAAACAAATAAGAAGACAACAAACACCCAAATCACATCTGTCAGCCAGAACTGGCCCACCAGCAATAATACAACCCTAACCCTAACATAATAATACAACCCTAACTCTATAATACAGTTGAAAGGTGATCCCACGTTGTCTCGTTTCGACACAACGACGATTACTTTGTAATGTACAAGGTCTCACCCACAGCCTCGTCTCTAAGCCAAGTTAGACAGCTAATAAATACAACATCATCCACAAAGACAGTCATTTAGACAAAAAATGAGATTGTCATAAAATCGTTATTGGTCTTGTGGAAGCCTATAAAACATTTAAATCTCGATTGTGGTCTCAGCCTTAATAACTTGCGCAAATAGCTGGGACACAACTATGTTGCATAATCAAGTTGTTTTTCGAAAGCAAAAGTGGTAACTTCAACATGTCCAAGCATCTTGTACCATAGCTATGGTAAGAAGGTTTGTAATAAGGCAAACCGTTTGTAAATCTGTCAGTATTTCGGCAAGTTAAAAGTATTTTTGTTTAAGCTGATCACTCACCTTCCATCAGCTACCATAGAGTGCACCAGAAAGGTTGTCTGAGGTAAGATGGCCGCCGTTGAGCTATGCTGGCGAATCCAGCTTGTACCATCTAACCTTTCTTATATATGTCTATGTTTGTTATGCTGTCATTCATGATTCCATGCCCCTCTCAGCTGAGGTCACATTCTCCACATGGTCGGAAAGGTCTCACCACCGTGAAAGTGAATGTGTGTGTGGTGACATTGGCAAAAGGCGACCGTGTCACTGGCATGTTCATCCCCATGCGCCCACTGCAGACTTAATAGGCCCTGCGCTGGCGTTTCTCGGCTCGGGCCTAATAATAATAATGATAAAAAAAAAAATTATAATCTGAGCAGGAATAATATATCTGTTTCCATTATAACCACATATTTGGCGTTATTTGAAAAGTCTCCAGCTACCCCACTTCACTGTGGGGTCCAGTGTCACATGTCGTGCACTTACACTCACGTGACCGACCCCCACAGGGTGTGGGCCATTGACTCCCATTCATTCTAAGCAGGAGTAAGTATGCAGTTTGTGTACATGATATGCATATACTCGGAAAGGTCTCACTGCTGTGAATGTGAATGTGTGTGTGAGTGGTGACATTGGCGAAAGGCGACTGCGTCACTGGCATGTTTGTCCCCATGCGACCTCTAAGCAGGAATAAGTATGTAGTTTGTGTACATGACATGCACATGCTCGGAAAGGTATGAGTGCCGTGAATGTGTGTGTGAGTGGCGACATTTGTGAAAGGTGATTGCGTCACTGGCATGTTTGTCCCCATGCGCCCACTGCAGACTCAATAGGCCCTGCCCCGTGTTACTCAGCTCGGGCCTAATAATAATAAAAATAATAATAATCTGAGCAGGAACAATATATCCGTTTCCATGACAACCACATATTTGGCCTTATTTGAAAGGTCTCGAGCTCCCCCACATCACTGTGGGGTCCAGTGTCACATGTCGTGCACTTGCACTCACGTGACCGACCGCAACGGGGTGTGGCCTATTGACTCCCATTCATTCTAAGCAGGAGTAAGCATGCGGTTTGTGTACATGATATGCACATGCTCGGAAAGGTATGAGTGTCGTGAATGTGTGTGTGAGTGGCGACATTGGTGAAAGGCGACCATGTCACAGGTATGTTTGTCCCTATACACCCACTTCAGACTCAATAGGCCCTTCGCCGCATTACTCGGCTCAGGCCTAATTAAAACTACAAGCAGTGTTAAGGCCTTTGCCGTCCCCTTCTACCGCCTACTCACGTGACCACTGACACCACCTGACATCAAGATCGTAGGCTGGATCCCACATTCTGCGAGATACACAAACTTTTACATAAATATGTAGGGGCGGTATAGTATGAGTTTTTTTCAAATTCATCAGATAAACGGGTGTAGGACTGTGACATTGACAACTGATTGAAATTTGAGCCAAATTTGTGTTCATATGTCTTAGCTGAAGCAAATTTCATTAATGTAATATTGTAGAGGGCGATATAGTGCCAAATTGCAATTTCTTTCAATAAATGGGTGTAGGTCTGGGAGATGGACAAGTGAGTCAAATTTGAGGCAAATCGGTGTTTGTATGTCCGAACTGATGCAATGTTTGTAAAGCTAAATTTGTAGGGGGTGCTAAAGTGCAAAATATCAGTTTATTCTAATGAATGGGTGTAGGCTGGGGAGGTTGATCACTGAGTCAAATTTGAGCCTAATCAGTCTTTGTATGTTGGAACTGAGGCCATTTTTGTAACAGTAAATTTGTAGGGGGTGCTATAGTGTGAATTTTTTTTAATTTTGTGTAATGAAACGGTGTAGGCCTGTGAGATTGACAAGTGATTTAAATTAAACCAAACTGGTGTTGGTATGTTCGAACTTATGCCATTTTTGTATCGGTAGATTTGTAGGTGGCGCTATAGTGCGAAATCTAAACTTGTTTCAATAAATGGGTGTAGGTCTGGGAGATTGACAACTGAGTCAAATTTGAGCCATATCGGTGTTTGTATGTCCGAACTGATACAATGTTTGTAAAGGTAAATTTATAGGGGGCGCTATAGTGTGAAATATTAATATCTTCTAATGATTGGGTGTAGGCCTGTGAGATGGACAACTGATTCAAATTTGAGCCAAATCGGTGTTCGTAAGTTCGAAGTGAAGCAGTTTTTGTAATGGTAAATTTGTAGTGGGTGCTATAGTGCAAAGTTTTTTCAATTTCGTCTGATGAATGGGTGTAGGCCTGTGAGATTGACCACTGATTCAAATTTGAGACAAATCGGTGGTGGTATGTTCAAACTGATGCCATTTTTGTATAGGTAAATTTGTAGGGGGTGCTATAGTGCAAAATCTAAATTTCTTTCGATAAATTGGTGTAGGCCTGGGAAATTGACAACATATTCAAATTTGAGCCAAATCGGTGTTCCTATGTTCAAATTGAAGCAATTCTCGTAAATTTTTATTTCTATGAGGCGTTATAGTGCAAAATTTAAATTTCTTCAGATAAATCGGTGTAGACCTGGGAGGTAGACGTCTGAGTCAAATTTGAGCCAAATCAGTCATTGTATGTACGAACTGAAGCAATTTTTGCAATGGTACATTCAGGTGTGTATTGGCAAGAATCTGGCGATACAATATAAATTAAAATACTAGGACCACGATACAATATATCATGATACTTCATAATACTCTTAAGAAGGCAATTTTTTTTGTTTGTTTTGTTTCTTCTTCGAAGTGAATTTTTCCTGGAAAAATTTTATTATACCCAAAATATGCACAAATACTAAACAAATTTTATTTTGTCCAGAACAGTATTTATTACTAAATCAAAAAACTTTCTTCTGTAAAAACTAACTTTTTTTTTTTTACAGATAAATAAAAATAAAATTACAAGCACAAAACACACAAATAAATAAATAAAATTATGTTTTACAGACATTAGAGTTTAGGATCCTGCTCAGATGTTCATATTCTATTAGTTGTGAAAAGAAAGCATAGTGGGCAGTCCCTGAATCATCCAATATCATAACATTATTTTAATGCAAGGAACTAACATCAGCCTCTCTCAGACAGCAAAAAGTGCTTTTAATATGATTGAAATAACCATTATTTAACAAAACAGTGTTATCAGTTTAAAGAAAACTACATGTATGACCTGCAATAACATAATACCACTTTTTGAGTGCCCAAACAACAGAGGAAAATACCCACGTAAATATAGAAATAAAAGAGCTTCCAGGATTCACCAAAAAATAGACGCAAAAACAAAACAAAAACATGAACCTCCGCCATATCTCCATTTGAATAAATACCTTAAAATATCAATACAGTGCTTTTTAATATTGACACAGTATCGTGAAATGAAACATTGCAATATATATAAACATTTTTAAGGGTTTGTCCTATATTTGATCTATTCAATTTATCCACAAAATTACATGCACAAAATTTACTAGAAGTCATCAGCTAAAACACACACAGATACAGATGAGCACACACACACATGCACGCACACACGCATACATACATACTTGAAAAAAAAAAGTTATACCCCTTGATATTATCAAACTGTAATCATTAACAATGTTAATAGCGAGCCAACAGTTAGCTAGGTATAGTCAATTAACTTTGAATACACTCCCAATAATGTTATATCCTCTTGCACTAAATATATAAGATTGTATGTGGTATATGCAAGAATTTCAACAAAATGAACAGTTCACCACAGAAAACTGATCACTGACTACCTTTCAACATAAGTCCTCTTAAGGAAGCAAGGAAGGTTGGGCAACTGAAGAAAGTCAATGTCACATCATTGCCATCTAGTGGTCAATTATGGGAAATCAAAAAAATCTTCTACAGTGAAAAAAATTAACTATCTTCAAGAGTGAGTTACATGCCATACATATTTCATTTCAAACCTATCATATCAATCAAATCATATCAATACTATGTTTGTTGTTTGTAAACATGTGCTTCCACTTTGGAGAGAGCTTGAAAGGCTAAGGAGCAGCAGACAGAACTAGAGATCATTTTAACCATGAAGTTAAATAGAGAGAGAGAGAGAGAGAGAGAGAGAGAGAGAGAGAGAGAGAGATTTTATAACAGTTATATCTAATAAATGAAATTTAAACACAGTGATATTAATATATTATTACGTTACTGGCTCAGTTATTACATTTACAAATATATATATATATATATATATTTTTTTTTTTTTTTTTTTTTTTTAACCAGGCCAATAACGTAATAACCAACCAATAAGTAATGTAATAAGTTATTACATTATTGGCCAAAATTTATTAGGTTATCGGTTCAGGACTTTTATTACATTATTGGCCAGTTATTATATTATTGGCCGATTACATTTTTAAAATGGCAGATTTATTACGTTATGGGTTGTTATTACGTTATGGGTCGTTATGATGTTATTGGCTTCTACAAGGTGAAATATTCCAGGAACAGAAGTGCTGTGTAAAAGGGGCTACACTAATGTGATCAGGGGTTATACACTAATATTAATCTAATATAATCAGAGGCTTCGGTGTAAAAAGTCCTGTTTTTACATTTCTGTATTATACTTTACTAAATTATTGTTGGGTTTTACATTATAATATTAGTTATTTCGCTTTATAAATTGAGGGACTTAATTAAACAAATCATAAGAAAATGTGAAGACACACAGGTTTCCAAAAGGCATATTTGTATAAACTAAAATACAATACAACAAAATAAATAAAATAAAACTATCTCGATAAAACTAACCAAAGGCGCCATTATTTCATAAGACAAGAAATACCAATGTCTGCAAATGTAGTAACAGGGAAGTTAAAAAAAGACGCTTCGTCTGCTGGAGGAAACTGGTCGACGGAACAAGGAAATGACCTCTAACCGGTGCAATGTTATCTGAGATTCTGCGTTCATTCATAGGATGACAGCACAGGAGAGGTACTGACCCTGTGTTTGATAAGAAATTCGTGATGTTTAATGGTCTGTGTGTCGCTTAAAAGCCCATCTTCATCCGTTCGACATCACCAGATCTAACCGGATCACCGATATGTCTGATGAAGTGGCTTCTCCGGTGAGTTTTAGCCAGAATGTCCCGGTGGTTTATGCTATGCTCAAAGCACGCTCAGTGATCGCCACAGCCATTTCCGGGTTCCAGTCATTTAGAGCGCTGTGATTGGCTGATTTGTATGCATGTCACAGTATTACGGTTTTTCATTGGATAAAAAAAGAGAGGGCGACGGAGTCAGTCTGTGAAAGGCCAGCACCGACATGAGAAAAATCACGAAGTTGGTTTGGCTGGTTCTGGACAGTTGTCGTACAGAACCTAACAGATCAACTGAATACTGTATTTAACGAATGCTACTTTGGTCGCCTAAGATTTGTATCATCATAGTTAAAAGCAGCAAGTCATAGTAATCGGTACTGATTTGATTATCAAAATGTTAGCAGTGTCACTTAAAATATTAAGAACTTTTATTCTTTAAGAGAAGGCAACAAACACAATCGAAAACTGTATTCCTTCAGTATTTATCCTGTTTCACTAAGTAAGCAGATTTCACGTATTAGTCCCACCCTTTCCCCCTACCAACATTAGGTTATGTGAGATGTTTATGCAAACTTCAATAAGTTTTATCAAATTAAAAATATTTGTTATATATTTGTTATATCGTAATGATGCTGAATGAAGGAGTAGCAACCCAGATAGCAAAAAATTTCTGGCCCAGTTCTGGTCCACAGTCCCCATTTTCATGTGGCCCTTTTGCGGGTTGGAATGAAAGCATTTACACGGTGTGAGTCTGGCAGCCAGAGGTGAGCCAAAGATGGGCCAGAACATAGACAGATGTTAGCCAAAAATCAACCGGATGTACCTAAACTGGCCCATAGACAGATGTTAGCCAAAAATCAACCGGATGTACCTAAACTGGCCCAAATCTGGCCCACAACTGATGTTTTCTTGCCTACCTGCTTTTCTAAATGTGACCCAAAGGCTATGTGAATGATGGCCCTCACCAAATATCAGCCATAAAAAGACCATATCAGCCACACCGCATGCATTATAAGTGATTTTGGCCAAATTTTCATCACATAATGAATTAATATCTTTATCAGTATTTAATACCTCTTGCTGAAAAAGTAAACCCTGCTGAGTGAAGCAGTCATCAGAAACCACACTAGTTATTGTTACAGCAAAAACGTAATGTTAGAACTTGCTAAGATTGGATAAATACAAGCAGTTAAACTTCTGTGGTAACAAGGCTATGAAAAATAGAGGAAAAAACAAACAAAATATTTCTAAATATATTGTAATAACCTGCAAAATTTAACAATGGAACTTCTACATTTTGGGAAAAATTAAATGTATGACAATGAAAAGCAACAGTTACAACATTCATGTAAGACATAGATGTTAAACACATGGCCAAACCCAGCCTGCCAAAGGGTCCAATCCAGCCCATTGGATGAATTTATGAAATGCAAAAAATTACACTGAAGATACTAACAATCACGGGTGTTAAAATCTTTTTAGTTCAGGTTCCACATACACAAATATGAACATGGAATGTCTTAAGAAAAGTACAATTTTAACAATAATCTGCATGTAACTAAATGTTTTTTGTATTTAAATTTGCCCTAATTTAACATTTTTCCAAACACGAACAACTTAAAATGTCTAAAGAAAAATTAAGTGTGATTTTAACAATATTCTGCCTTTTACTAAATGTTTTGTGCCTTTGTAAATCTGATCCATAATATATATGTATAAAGGATTATTTGAGGCAAAATATTGTTAAAATGCACTTATTTATCTTAACAAATTTCTGGTTTTTTTCAGGTTATTCAACATCTTTTTTTGTTTGGATAATTTGTAAATGTAAATATTTTAATAGTTTAATGTAATTTTCTGCACTAAGAGAAAGACAAATATTTGGAGTTGTCATTATTTACAGGTCCGACCCACTTCAGAACAAAATGGGCTGAATGTGGAACCTGAATGAAAATGAGTCAAGAGATGGTTGAGATGGTGTTTGAAAGCTTTCAATCTCCTGGTAATATAGAGAAGTATCTGCTCCCTGGCAGTGTCAAGGAGTGTCTGTCAGGCAGGGAGGTTTGATCTTGGGAGCAGCAGGCAGCTTACGTTTCTTGACAGGTGTTTCGTTGTCACTCACTGGACATCAAGAAGCTATTACGCCTTGTCCGTGCAAATGTGTGGGAATGAAAGGAGAAATAAATTAGTTTAAATTAAACTGATGCCACAGTTAAGTCTCCTTTGTTAGTTCACATAAAGTATATACATTATGCTACATAGAGTTAGGTTTAAGTTGAGGAAACATGTTTTTATTTAAGTCAATTGAACATCTAATGTAAAAGCTAAAATCCATTGGGAGACAGCAAGGAAAGCAGGATTCAGAATGCTTCTAAAAGTACTAGTAGTTAAGAAAGACAAGCTTGTGAGGAAAATTTAAAGTTCTGAACTATGAAAACGTCAGTTCTGCATTGTAATTTGCAGCTTTTCCCTATTGCTTTGTTTTAATTTTATATACTGCAGGTATTTCTTTGTCAGTTAAGAACCAATTAGTGTCATGACATTACTCTTTAATGCTCACATTCTTTTCCTCTTGATCTTCTTTGGCATGTCATTTTCTTCAGTGGTCTGGATATCAGAGGTTCTGCTTCAGGAAGTTTCAGGCGGGCAATGTTGTAGTTTGCTATCGACAAGGGGGGAAAAAAATAAATTAAACATGATTTGTCAAATCAAACATTTCCAAGCTATTTAAATGTACAAACTCAGTACCAGCTATATACACTGTTCAAAAAAATTAGAGGAACACTTTTTAATCAGAGTATAGCAACCTATCACTCAAACTTCTGGGATATTGATCTGGTC
>JAPQRP010000006.1:3689027-3703276 GCA_037367295.1 Apogon hyalosoma
GTGAAGGAACTGATCTGATCAGAGTCTGAGTGTGAACTGAACTTAGACAGGAAGTGCCTCGAAGGCCACTTGAAAAGGCGGAGCAATCAGAGTGTGTGTGAGGTGCAGTCAGAGATTAGAGACAGACACTGGCCTCCTGAACAGAGTCTAAAAGAGGATCAAAACCTCAGAAAAATACTAACAGGAGCATAAGAGGAAAATTTTAGTTAGGATTTGATGAATTTGAGTATGTTTCACATTTGACCATTTGATTAAGTGAACATATAGATTAAATAAGATAGAAGAAAATGACTGAAAACATTTAAATTCTGTCATTAAGAGGCCTAAAGTATTGTATTAGTGATTTTACATGAGAGTTAAGTTATTTAATTTATGTTTGCTGGTTGTTTATTTGTTGAGGCCAATGTCCAAAAGCATCAGCATTAGTATGCATCATATAGAACCTTTACATTCCATGTAATATGAAACTAAACCTTTGGCTTGTAACTGCAATAGTTAAAAGTTTATTTATTTCGCTACAAAAGTAATTTCATTGCCAGTTATTAGTGGATTATTCAAATTGTTACTAGACGTAAAACAGCATGAAATGCTGGCCTTCCATTGGCTGTATGGGGTTTGATCAGAGCCAGATCATATGGTGTTAGATATAAGTCAAACATGTATTAATTAGTTAGATTTACTGATCCTGGACAGTTTTAACCTCTGTCAGGGATCAGGATGGTTAATATGTCCCATGGCAGATGACTGAGGAGGTAAACATATGATTAAGCTCATGTGAGGAGGAAACTTCAGGAAAATGCTCACAAGGGGGGACATTGAAGCTTTGTGAAGGAAACTGGAAATCATGGATTGAGGAGGACATAGACAAAAGCTCTACTGGTGATACTGTGCTGTGTTGAAACTGAAGGAGCAGAAACTCAGAGACTGAGAAAGCCAGTTCCAGACATGGGGGAGCCGACTGGGTCTTTGCCACAATGAGACCACCTCATTGCCATCAGCCGAACATCTATAGCAGAACTGTCTGACATGTCCATGGACAGCTTCCAATTGGATGAAGGGGGACTAAGGTGGTCACGCCATGTAGTGTTCAGTCCTGTTAATACATGGGAAGTATAAATAATAATATGGAAATTAAAATTGAACCAATAATTGAAACTTAGTTGAAATTTAACTGAAATGAAAATTGCATTTATGACAATTGACACTGAAACTTACATCTTTGTAAGTCTGAATTACACTTTACGTTTTACCATATTTGGACAATTTGTCAGGACTATTAAAGGGTTCTCCAGAAGGAACTAAACAGTTTAAAAAATAGTTTCAGTATAATTAACCATGATATAATGAAACAGCTATTTTTCTAATCTTGGTATCTGTATCTGACCAACCCCCATTAGTTTAAGTATATTGTATTATGCTTTCGATTAATCAAATCTGATTGATTTAGTCTGTACAAAATAGGCAAAGAATAATATAGACTAAAAGGGAAACATAAATATGTTAATGCTCCTCGTTGAAAATCTTGTAGATGAGAAAAGTATCCAATACATGTGATTGATTAATTTTAAAAGGGAATAATTTTGGCTAATTTGGACACCTTCTTTTTATTAATACATAAATTGATACCAAATCATGTCTATGTCTGTTAAACTTGCTTACTGGCAATATATTGTTTTTGTAGTGTTACTGTCTGGGGTGATTGTATGAATGTGGGATGTATTTATTGAAGTGTTGTATGTTCAGTGTTTTTATTTTGGGTTGGTACGTCTAAGGTAACGTGAATTAATATGGGGTTTTGATTTGGATACAATATTTTTATACAATAGTTAATATATGCAGTCCACAATGAAAAACATTGTGGAAGGGGGGAAGTTAGGTTGAGTTAGAAAAAATAATTTGAATTAATAAGTTCAAAATTTGAGGAGTTTTGAGGATTTTGAGCATGTAACAAAGCTAAGCTTATGAGAGCTAAGCTTATCAACAAAATATGTGCTAGCACAAAAATTGAACTGGATGCTTTGCATGGGCTATCGCATGGAATCTCACGGCTCACGAGATGCTAATTTGCACAAATGCACTGATGCCGCATGTGGGAGGCACATAAGTAACGGCGATGCGGAGGTTTATCTACTTGCAGGAAGAAGTAAGAGAGGTGGAGAACAAATTGGAGAGTGAGTCCAGTGGTGCCAGTAGTGAGGTCTACATCAAAGTCTTCCACTGGAAGGGATTCGAACCACAGCGAGAGGGGCCAATGAGGTCTAAGCCACGCTTACTGTGGTCCAGATGGAGGAAGCATCAGAGTCAGAGGGAGACAACAAACCACCAGCCGGTCACCTAGGGGCGGTTGTGTTATGTTGCAATGGATGGTCTACATGATGGTCTACATAGTGACCTGGCAGACTGCCAACCTGCCAGGCTGGAAGCTAAGGAGGAAACATCATCCAAGAGACCTGACACAGATGAGTATGATGCAATGACACCTCATGGATGTTAATATTATGCAGGAAAATCCAAAACCAATAGATTAATCTTGTAATAGCCTAATGCTTTGGTCACAAAGATATTTAATAATCTATGAGACGATGTTCTACTGGATATTCATTTTATCTATTGGTGTTCAAAGGTCCTATTCCTATTCTGTTAGGTTATCTGGATTATGTGGAATAAAATATAGAGTGGATAAATTTCATCTTTTATAATTAGATTATTACACTAGTGAAGCATTTGGTGTGTTTGGAAAATAATTAAACATAATCAGTCAAGTTGGTTGGAAATTTCAATAGGTTTGAATTGGACATCCAGCTGAATATGTAAAATAATAATAGTTCTAGTGTTAAGTACTTAGTCTGTTGCATCATATCCATACTGAGGAAGGTTTATTTAGCTAATGCCATGAGAGGCTGAAGTCAGTTGGCACAGGAGGAATGGGATTAGAGGAGTCAGTCATGGTTTACATCTGTGCCAGAATCTGTCTAACTGTACTGTGAACTTCCAGTTACTACGGCCACATGAGGATCTGCATGGACCACGGACTTGGACTGAACACTTGTATTCCACAGAGACAGTTACATTTACAGACCATCAGTGATACTGCCTGTGTTAGGATGTGCACCCAAGTGGGAGCTGCAAGTGGTGTGCAAGCCGAGGGCTTGTGTCACCAGCGAGGGATCTACGCAAATTGCTTATTGAATCCATGAACACATTGACCACAATTTCGTTTTCAATTTTGTATATAAATGTTCATCTAAATGTCATATTCACATCTGTATAATTCCATATCACATATTCATGAAGTTTTGGAGTGCTCATTTGTTGACATTTAATTCATGTTCACTTGTGTTTAATCATTTTGTCATTCTCTCTAAAGTGAATCATATGCTTATGGGGTTAAAGTTTCCACTACTGTTTGAAGAATTGGCTTTGCTGCAGACCAGAGATAGTGACCACTTAGTGAAGGGTCATAGAGGAATTTTTTCCCTGTAATATCAACATCGGGGTTTTTCACCTCTATCTGCAGTAAAGACTGATGTGGGAAGAATTTAAAAGTATTGATCCTGGTCCAGGGGTTATAAACCCTTTTAGGGTTTATAAAGGGGGGAATGTCGTGGAATTGTGTTCTACATTTATTTCCTGTTTTGGATGTGTGAGAGGTGTGAGTCCTTTTAGGATCATATCTGGATCATATCCTATTCTCCTCCTACTATTACTGGCCTTTAAAAGACCAGAGGCTTCCGGTCCTGGGGTTTTTTTGCTTTTGGCTCTTACTTTGGCTGCTTTTTGCTTCCTCTTTCCCTGCGCGCGCATGTGTGAGTGAGTGAGTGAGTGTGTGTACGCGCGTGCACGTGAGTGACCCTGAGTGAGTGCTTCCAGATGGAGAAATACATACTCAGCCTCTGTTAGGGGAAAAGCCCAATGAACCTCTTTTGTAATTTTTATCTTACTTTAATAAATGTATGTATACTAAACTTAATCTCTTGTCCTTAGAAGGTTATTAATTCCACTTCAATAGAATATTGATCCCTCCCTAATGTAGAAATTATTTTGTTTATAGAACTGTAATATAAAATTAGATCTATTGCTACCGACTTAAATAAGGTATTCATTTCCTTCAATATCAGCTTGATAGTCTCATAATGTCCTGTTGGAATTTTCAGATAGACTGGAGGGTTTGCCGGGTACGCATGGTCTAATACTTCAAAACCATCTTCTGAACTCAGAATATTATTCCATGTATGACAGTACATTATCTCAGCTAGCGCTACCTCGTATGATCCTTGTAATTCTACAGGCTGTGACAGTGTTATCGTAGAATTTGAACTATCATTGTCTGGGAAAATGTCATGACAGGCGTTCAATGGTAGTGTCACGTAAAAAGATTGTCGCTCAGCCATTATTCAGTTTTCAACCCTTTTCTTGTTTTTTATTCTTCCTGTGCTCTACGACCTCTTTAGCTGGTAGCCACGAGTCAAACTGACGAGGCCACCCTTGCCAGTGGACTAAAACCATCTTCCGCCCATTTTTAATTTTGTCTAAAATTTTTTCTATACGAAAGAGACTGTCTGACATGATTCTCACTTTCTGCAGTTCTGCTTCATAGAATGTTCCGTTCAGAATTTCACCCCTTATATCCCTTAGTTTATAAACAGGTGGTACTGTTTAGTGGTTTGTTTACTATAAAATATTCGTTGGTGAATGATTGTTCATACATTTTATCAAACACTCCACGGTATTTGGAAATCCACACAATGTCACCCTCTTTGAATTTAAATATGGGTGGTTAGTGCTCAGAGGTAGTGACCCATATAAATTTTCAAACACCTGCGAGGTATTGGCAGGTGTTACCTCAGCAGGTTTCATTTTTATACTGCTATGATAACTATTGTTATAGCTGTCAAGCAAATCCTGAATTACATCAATATACCTACGAGTGTTTTTTGCAGTGAAAAAACGCCATATTTTTGTCTTCAAGGTGCAATTAAAGCATTCAACTACGGAGGCTTTCAGTTCACTTCCGGTGGCAAAGTGTTTAATGTTATACTTTTTCATCAGTTTTTCAAAGACATGGTTAAAAAATTATTTTCCCGCATCCGTTTGAATTTTAACAGGTATATCACTCTCCTCTAAAATTGAAGCAAAAGCCCTTGGGACTTCAGAGGGTCTTGTTTTTCAGTGCTTGTGCATAAGCTTTCTTTGAAAATACATCTATTACCATAAGCAGGAATTTAAACTGATCATTGTCTTTAGACAGAGCACTCATACTGCAAAGATTGGCTTGAAATTGATACAAAGGACGCGGGACAAAAACACGATTTCTAGCATAGGTTTTTCTAGCTGTTTTGTGTAAAGTGTATGCATCCTGAGCCAACAACCACTCACGCACTTGATCAGTGCTAACTTTTCTACCAGTCTGCAGTTCTACAGCTTTTTGAAGACTTTCTACACCCCCATATGATCCAGGTCTTGCCAGGTCGTAATATATTTTCTTGAGCACCTGTTCTGTCTTCCTTGAAGTCATGTTTGCTAGTGAACAGATAAGATCAGAGCATAATGTTTTGAGTCACAGTTTAGTGATTACAATACATGTTTTATATTAATCCAAAAAAAGCATCAATAATTTTCTCAAAAATTAGTGATTCTCAAAAATTAGTGATTACAATACATGTTATATATTAATCCAAAGATACTGTCAATAATTTTCTCAAAAATTGAAGCATGCATTACATTTAATAGCTGATCAACATTGACTCAATGTCCATTCTTTAGTTGAAATGCTGCTACATCCACTACATAGGTATACAGCACATGCACTAGACTAGACTTGAAGCTATCAATAGAAATATGAGCGATAATTTCACGTAATGTTTCTTCAAAACCGTCCTTATTTGAGTTTGACCCGGTATACACTAGATTTTTCCAATGCTCTAAAGGACCTTTATCTCTCACAACAGCCATCACTCTTTCAAAACAGACTAAGTCTTCTGTATTGACATCCCCACACGCCTGATATACTGTCATGTCACTGACTTGATTAGCAATCACATGTTTTAAAAGAAAACTGTCTCCTGGTTTGGGACATGGTTTAAAATAATAATTCCCCATTTCGTTGGATTAAGGATTCCAGAAGGTGAGGAACTGGTCCAGCAAATCTTGCTTTTCCTTATCTCCAGTTACGTACGCCTCTGTGATCTCTGCAACCTTCTCCAAAATGTTTTCTTCAGGCTTCAGATCATAAAGAAAAGCATGCGCCGCTCCTTCCACTCGAGCTTCTACGATGTCTAAACCGATTATCTCCAAGCGTATACTTGAGAGCTGGAACAAATTCCCAACTCAAGAGATTGTTAGTGGAAAAATATCTGGGTGGTGGTGGATAGAGACAGGGGTGCTCACGTTGACTTGGATGATCAATTTGACAGCCGTAACAGTCTTTTTACACCTGCTTCAACACCACCACTCGTGGCGCTGGCAACACAGGCCTTTACAGTATCTAGAAAACCACCAGTCTCTGCCCACAGAGACTGAGGCGCGGGTGAGTCAGGTGGTGTCAGGAGCGTGTTGAGAGTGTCTACAGTGAAGACTGTACTGTGCATTGGATCTTCGAAGCTCCCGTAATCACCCCAGTATGAACAGTAGGATGGAGGACCACATGGTGTGATATGAGAGCTCTGTCCATTGTGGAGAGATTGTGCAAAACAAGAAGCGCCACCATCCAGTGAATACAACGGCACACCTTCTATGACGTCACTTTCAGAAAACATTTCAGGCTGGTCAGACGCTCTGTGTGGAGAGTCAGGATCCATGTCAGGGAATCCTCCACTGCATTGATCAGGAGTGAACGGGTTGTATCTCTTAGCTCCAGCGGTGCGAGGGTCGTTCTGGTCGTTTACTGCTTCGCTTGGCGTAAGATGGCTCCAATCAGCATCCTGATAGTGACGAACAAGCGATTTATACAACTCACTGTCTCCTGAAGACTCCTGAGAAACGAGCAGCAGGCATTTTCAAGCGCTCCATCCCGAAATTCATGACCGCTGTTAACGTTGTCTTCACCAAGAGTCCACGGCGTTGTGTGTGGAAAAATCACCCATGATGATGTAAAGTACTTTCTCTATTCTACCCTATCTCGTATATATATTTTGAAATGAGCGGGCATGTCTAGTAGCCACGCCTTGTAGGCAGGTCTAGTAGGAGGGTCTTGTAGGCAGGTCTGGTAGACAGATCTAGCAGGCGGGTTTAGTAGGCTGGTTTAGTAGGTGGGTGTGGTAGATGGAGCATAGCTTCTAGGGCAGAATCACGCAGAATGAGCTTCCACTTGACAGAGACAGTCTGCTTCAAGCATCGTATCAGCCTCCACATCTAATTCAATGGCAAAGATCAGATTTATTCGTCTCTTATACCCACTCACACCATGTCTTCCGCCAATATTTTCAGATCGACACGTTAACTGCTTTTCCAACAGAAACTCTTTTTGCCTCTGCTTTTCTTGACTGACAAACACCTCGATTTCTTTCAAGAGACTAGACATCCTTGGGAAGTCCGCCACCTTGAAGGCCAGTTGAATCGGAAAATACTGCTCTTTCTCCATCACCGTAACGGGTCTGACACCATTATTAACCTCGGGGCGATATCTCACCAACAGCCAAATGCGCGATCTCGAACAGTCCACGAGAAAAGAGCCATCCTCCGCACGCACCAGCGAATCCGTTCTCAGCAATACACTCGGTGGCATTCTTGCAAGTCCTACATTCCCCTGGTCATGTACCAGCTGCATGTAATCGATGTACTCTTGAATGGAGCGCCTCAGTTTTTCAAATTCAGTTGAATAGATTCTCAAATGCAGATCCTCAGATTGGGGACTTTCATGCCTGTATAGATCGACAAAGGATACTAGACCCAAACTTCTGAATGTGGCAACCACTACACAGCTTCTTTTTCCTGAACACAAACGCCTCCATTTTTTCAGCACTGACTCATAGAGCGAGTCAGACACCCTCTGTTATATGCACATACAACCACACTTTCCTCGCCCACCCACAATGACACCATTATGTCACCTCATTATCTAGGTCAACTGGAAGTCCCGCCTTACAAAGGGGACAGGACTTATCATTACTATAACACCTATATGTCATCTCAATATCTAGGTCAACCGGAAGTCCCACCTTAAAAAAGGGGCGGGACTTATAATTTTCTGGTGTTATTTTTGATGATTAAATTTATGTGGTGTCATCACATTTTGACAGAAAGTGGATACTATATTCTCTGGTGCAGTCTATATCTAATGTAACTAACACTAGCGTGAAACGAAAGTGAAATTTTACATACTTTCAATGTCCAACTCCTGGGTTCTATTCCTCTATTATACAAAGGATCTTAAATGAAATTTTCACAACTTCTAAATAATATCCAATGGACATACAAATGCTGGACCCCATGAATTTGTCACGTTAACCCCCCCTTTACAGCACCCCAGTGCATGGGGACATTCACGAATTCTGAGACTGCCGACAGTTCGGTTCAGGTGAATGTTAGTGCCAGCACTGTAGGATAATGGTGTAAGAAAACTCAGTCACAACCTGCCTGTTATTTCTATTGGTTGGTTGGTTGTCCACACTCCTCCTGCTACAGTACTGCATCTATTACAGACAAGGATAAGCATGTAGCTCTTCCTACTGCAGTGCTGTGTCTATTACAGACAGGGGTAAACATGTAGCTCTCTTGCCGCACTAGTTGGGGGGGGGGGTGTTAATGAAATCTTTTACAGTGTATTTTCTATCTCTCTCTCTCTCTTATATATGGATTTTGTTATAGACTCACATCATTTGCATTGCTTTTCCACTGTTTCCTCTCGTATTTCTTGGATATTAATACATCTAAGAAATACCTTATTAATATAAGGATCACATTGCAACACCACGTTTTCTTCAGTGAAGTACAGCTGACAAAGACAGTGTCTGGAAATTGTGGCTCATCAGCTGGAACATCAACACAACACTGACCCAGTGCTGCAGATGTGTTACTCCCAGCACAGAGGTAGGGTTCTTAAGGAGCAAGTCCAAGAGCTGAATTGTGATTGAACCCTGAAACTGCTTCAAAGAGATCTTACCTAGAGTGGAATGTCTGTGACTGCCAAAGACCTCTACAACATGTGGACAAGGTAAAACCCACTGTCCACTCCTTTGTATGTGTGTTAACACAATCTTGCTGATCACAGACATCTCTGTGTTGCAGCTTTTGTATTGCTGTGACATTTCTGGGCCACCAAGCACTTCTTCCTCCATTTCCTTGACAACTACTATGTTATGTGCTCAAAAACATAGGTGCTGATTGGCTGAAGAGGAGTCCTGTGTATTTGCACTCAATTGCTCTTCCTCAACTACCCGGATGTCCGTCATCGTTAGGTGAAACTGAATTTTGAGCACTGAATTTGAATTGTGAGAACTGAATGTGAAAATATATGGAGTTGAATTTTCAGTGAGGATAAAATATAGTTTCAGAGAAACTGAATTCAATTTCATAAGCTTACATTTAGTTTCAAGTTTATTGGACTTAAGTTCAAAACTAATAAATTCAATTTCAAATTATACAATTCAGTTTTAATGATTCAAATTCAGTTTTGTGGCACATATTTCACCCCATACTAGAGTGTCACAAAAAATATTCTTAATTTTCATAATTCCACCAAACAGAGCCCTCATGGAGTTACTTATTTGCATGAAGTTTCATTGTTCTCTACGTGTGACCAAGCGTACTGAAAAGACAAACTATTTAAGACACAGTGCTATCTAGTGGACTTTTTTTAGCATAACAAACATAAAATGAGTTAGAGATGTCTTAGTCTCTTAATCAGATGAAGTGATTCAAAATGTACTCTAAATTAAGTCTATGAAATGTATCACGTTAATCTAAAAATATCGAAACCATTTTTACATTGCAGTAAATTGCATTTGACACAAGGGCATCTATTTATTAAACTTTAAATACACAGTAGAGTATTAAATCACTGCAACAAGACATTTTCTTAGACATTATTCGGACTGTTTTGGTAAAGCTCTACATAAACTATCATTAAAAAGTGAAAGTACAGATTGGAACCCTGACTACTTAAAAAATTATGGCTTTTACATTCTGCAAATGATCATGATTATTGTAGTCAGTATAATAAATAATGCAATGATACAAGAATGATATCCAAGTGTTAGCTGAGAGTATCCCATCGGAATTGTAGTGAAGTATGAGGTTAGTGTTGCTCGCCCACAGCGCTGGCAGATGGGTTGTATGGTATAATGACACAGAAGACACAGCCGGCCCCCTGGAAAGCCTGCCTCATCTCCACCTAGTGGACACAAAGAGACTGCATCAGACAACAGGGCATTCTTAGTTGTGACACACTGTTACTTTATTTTCTGTGACTTAAGAAACAAGGAAGACAAAAGGGCCAAAAGTAAAACTCTACTCCTTTCGAGCAGTGTTTCCCAACCTTTTGGAGTCACAGCACATATTTTACATTAGAAAAAGCACAAGGCACACCACCAAACAAAAATGTCACAAAAAGTATATTTATTGAAATATACTGCAAATCTAGTCTCAATTTACTTACTCAGTGTGAAACCTGGGCCTGTTTAGTTGAACACAAAGCTGATATTCTTGCAAGAATTGAAGAAAGACACACTCAAATCTTCCCCAATAGCTCTGAGTCTCTCTTTTTTTGTCTTCATATCAGTCATGCTTGAAAAAGTCACCTCTCATAGAGATGTTGTGGGGAAAGGGAACAGAACTGAAATAGCTTTGTTTTCCAGAATGGGGAACTCCTTGGCGGCAGTCACTAGACACTCTCCCAGGGTTGGGTATGGGGGGGGGTGTTGGTACAAGAAAACTAACACCCCCTCGGACGGACCAACGAGGAATCCACGTGTGAAACATGACCAATAATGGACTTGAGTGTGCGGTGTTCACTATTTGAATATAACCATTACACAATAGTAATTACATCCATTGCAAAGCCAGAGCAAAAGAGTCTGCAACAGCTTAAGTCAAGAATTTATAAAATCCATATTCAGTCTGAACGTATTTTATTGGGTCATACCTGTCATAAGCCATAAGCAACTGTATAACTCTATTCGTCGTAAGATTGCAGCACATTCACTGGTTGTTGTTTGATTCATGTTTACTGGTGTCTAATCACTCTGTCATTTTCTCCAAGGTGGATCATATGTTATGGGGTTGAAGCTTCCAGGACTGTTCTGAAGAAGTGGCTTTGCTGCAGACCAGAGATGGTGACCACTTTGAATAGGGTCAGAGGAATTTTTCCCCTGTAATGCTAACATCGGGATTTTTCACCTCTATCTGTAGTAAAGACTGAAAGTAGTGCTAGAAGTATTGATTTTGGTCCAGGGTTTAAAAACCCTGGAAGGGGGGATATGTGGTAGCATACTATCCACTTTTATCTCCTTTTTTGGATGTATGAGATCTCCAGTTATTTCCTTTTTTAAAATGAGTATCTTACCCATCTCCTCATGCCCAGGTTCCGCCTTATTCTTTCTCCCCCTTTAAAAGAATCAACACTGAGAAGGGAGCTTTTTCCACTGTCACTGTCTGATTCTGTGTGTGCATGTGGCCTTCCAAACAGCTATTGGAAGAGAAGGGGAAGTACACTCCAATCTGTCAGTTGTGTTTATCTGAATAATAAATTGGTATACTGAACTTAACTTCTTGTCAAAGCTGCTACTACATGTAAAGCTGCGACTATATGTTTTTGGCTGCTAAGATGATTTTATATTTCTTCTTTCTATATAATAAGCCGATGAAACGTAATTTTGTTCTGCACTGTATCCGTGTTGGTATGGTGTCTGAATGACAATATAGTGCATCTTGAATCTTGAATCTTGTCCCCAGCAAGTTATTTATAGCCACAGCAATGGGCAGGTGAATATGGAGTATATAAAAAAAGGACTGGGAAAAAGAACTGGGAATGGAAATAGCTGAGGATGTCTGGAACAAGGGTTCAAAGTATGTAAATACCTGTTCCCTTAATGCCAGACATCATCTGATCCAGTTTAAAATCCTGCATAGGCTGCATTATTCAGGATCTACCCAAAAATATCATCTACTTCTGAAAAATGTAATCAAATGGATGTAGACTTACTACATAGCTATGTACTATGCCCAAGATTAGAGGAATACTGGCATGCAATATTTTCATTCTTTTCAAATATCTTTAGGGTCCAGCTAAGACCAGATCCCTTACTGGTTGTACTGGGTGTTTCAGAAAGCTCCAGAAATATGCAGAATGTGCCAAGAAGCTTATTCTCCTGTTGTGGAAGTCAAAAGAGACACAATTTTTTAAAGCCTGGATAACAATAATGATGGATACCCTTCACTTAGAAAGGATCAGATACACACTTAATGACAAACTCGGAAAATTTGAAAAAAATTGGAAACCAGTGATGTCATACATGGAAGGGCTGGACAGTTAAGAGACATTATATAGGCAGTAGCCTACAGCACAGCACTACACTGACTTATCTCAGTGGCTCTAGGGATGGGGAGGGGCGTTGGGGGGAGGGTGAAATGTTAAATTGTGTGTTTCTTGTTTTGTTATTGTTTTTTTTTGTTCTTTCTTTTTTAAATAATATTTTTTTCCTTTTATGTCTGAATATGTGTTTATGTTAATACAAAATTTTTGAAAAAAAAATAAGCATAATGCACTTATCAAGAGATCTCAAAGCTGTACCAGAATAAGACTTCGCAATAAAAATATCTGAAAAACAGTTAACAAGTATTTATTGCTATACTCCTTCAAATAGACAAAATACATCTTCCTTTGTTTGGAAAATACCCATATAACTCTTTCTTTCCCCAAAAAAGATAGACAAAATTAACCTTCTGTGCTATAATGGAATCCTGATCATTAAATTGAAGCTGAAACATATTTTTAGAGATGGCGTGGAAAAGTAAATGTATTGTAAATAAATGGAATTTCATCTGAACCTTTGATTCATTCTACAGTAAAACCAAATGACTCACTCACAAAATGGATGTTGACATTATTCTATTGCTGTTATATATTTTATATACTATACTGTTTTTCAAATGTTCAAAATATTGGGAAAAAAAACATTCTAAAATTGTTAAAAATGTTAAAAAATTAAAAATATTTCCTAAATTAAATAATTCTTTTGTGGACCAAAATATAATATAAATTATTATTTTTAACATAACAAAATGATAGTGGCATAAAACACATTGATTTTAACTCAGGTCATTTTTTAAACATTTATGGAAGAATGTAGGGTCCAGATACTTGTGCATGTAAGGGTTAAGTGACTTATCACCATTTATTATATTATCCTCTGCATTTTGCATTTTTCTGTAAAAATCAGGTATTTTCCAATAGTCAATTTACTCATCATGTAGATGTTCATAAAAGCTCAGGGTAAAATTAAGGGTTAATATTTCACAAAACAGAGAAAACTGAAGAAAAAGTAACTTTTTTCAGCAAAGATATCAATAACTGAACATATAAACAAGTGTCTCCTTCCACTGTCATTTGTCAAACTACAAGGGTTTAATATTTGCTTCCATGTCATCTGATTTTGTAGAGAACATGTCTAGTCCTGTTGTATGTGATGAGTTTGTTGATAGTGCTATGCTCACACTACAAACTGCTCTGGATGTAGTTGCCCCTCTTAAGTTAAAGATTGTTAGAACGAGTCGAGCTTCTCCTTGGTATAATGCTGAAACACCTTCCTTTAAACAAGCAGCACGTAAATTAGAGAGGCTATGGTGCCGTTCCAGCTCAGAGCATTCTTTCACTGCCTGGAAAAACAGTTCATCGACTTATAAGCAGGCCCTGCGTACAGCTAAAACTAGATATTACTCATCCATAATAGAAGAAAACAAGAATAACCTCAGGTTTCTGTTCAGTACTGTAGCCAGGCTGACAAACAGGCACAGCTCAGTAGAACCCTCTATTCCAGTCACTCTCAGCTGTAATGACTTCCTACAATTCTTTAACAATAAAATCTCAACTATTAGAAAAAAATAGATGAAATACTTTCAACTATTAGATCTGACAAAGCTCAGGTTGCAAACCTAGAATCTCCTATAAACCCATCTGTAATATTAAATAATTTCACCACTGCAGACCAAACTGATTTAACATCTATCATTATATCATCTAAATCATCGACTTGCCTCTTAGACCCAATCCCAACCAAACTTTTTAAAGAGACTCTACCCCTAACTATTGACAC
>JAPQRP010000006.1:3717911-3730434 GCA_037367295.1 Apogon hyalosoma
TGTGACCTTGACCTTTGACCTAGAGTCTTCAAATTTGGCCTTCAAGGTTCTGATGTCAATGCACATCAACAGTGATAACAAAAAGAAGCTATATGTAAAATTGAGTATACAGGAATGAAAAGGAAATTCCTGATTTGCCCTATCTCTTATCATTGCGAAAAAAAACATTTTTGGTGACCTTGACCTTTGACCTACATTCACCAAAATTTAATGGGATCTATTCTTGACCACCTCGTACATTTCCTGAAAATTTCATGGAAATTGGTCCAGTAGTTTTTGCATAAAGTTGCTGACAGACAGACAAAAATAACAAACCAAAAACAATACCCTTTGCCTACCCTTCAGGGAGGGGCAGGGTAATTACATTCCAAAGTTTGTAATCTGAGGGCATGATAGGTGATAGGTGGATAGGTGGATTTGTTTTACTGCCTGAGTTCCACAGTTTCTTCAATACCTGGAAGAGCCTAAATAATGTGTATGGGCATGCCAAGAATATTTTTGTCATTTGGCAGAAAGCTCTGTATGTAATAACAAATTTGTAAAAGCCTAAAAAAAGTCATTATCCTTTAGCTGGAATAATCTCTTTATTGATGGGAAATCTCTTATTGCCCCCTTGTGAATATACGTGCAATATGAAGTCAGGCCTTGGTCTGGCCAACATTTATATCTAGCGTCTAATTTATTAGGTATAAAGTCAAGGTCATACGGGGCCCATCTAAGTACTTTAATTTCTTGATCTCGATGTTTTTTAATAAAACGTAACCAAAGTTTCAAAGACAGATTAACCCACTGGTTATCTAGCTTCATCTGTATCTTAATAAGTCTTATGTCACCAAGACTTGCTTGGATAGGACACTCTCCAGAGGCACTCAGTGTTACACCAGCATGCTAAAATTCTAAATTGAGTTGCAGTATAATATTCCTTCAAACAAGGCAGACCAAGACCATCTTTATCTTTTGCTAACTGAAGGGTTTAAGTCTTATTCTCAGTCTTTTGCCCTGCCAAATAAATTTAGAGATTAATTTATCCCACTCATGAAACTGTTTATCAGTTATAACAATTGGAAGTGCTTGAAACAAATACAACAACCCGGGCACAATATTCATTTTAATTGCATCAACACTTGACTCAAAATATAAGACTGGTATCAAATCCCATCTTCTAATGTTATTACTGATATTTTGACACAATTAGAAATTAAATGTATAAATTTTGTATAGTCTTAATTAAACACACTGATGTGGCAGTAGTTTCCGCAATCAAGTCTGTCCCTTCCCTCTTTGGCTATTAAAGAAATTGATATTTCATTCCAGGATGGCAGAATAATTCCGGTTTTCAAAATATAATTGAACATGGATTTCATAACTGGTGTGACTAATTCTTTCATCTACTTATACCACTCTGAAGAGAAACCATTTGGCCCCAGTGCTTTGTTTGGTTTCAAATTTGTAATGGCTTTTTTGATTTCAAGTAGAATTTTGGTATTCACTTACCTTATGTAAAATTATTGTATCCAAAAAAGTTGTCATAAAATTTTCATCCACCTTGGGTTCTGTGTATAATTGTCTGTAAAATGCTAAAAAGGCTTGTTGAATGTTTCCCAATTCACAAACACTATTTGTTTGAGGGTCTTTTATTTTGTGAATTGTATTTTCTAATTGTTGCTTTTTCAAGTTATAAGCCAGTAACTTACTTGATTTACCCCCTGCTACATAATATCACTGCCTTAGAGATGTAATTTTTTTTTCTTTATTTCACTTGAAAGTATATAATTTATTTCTTTTTTACCCTCAGCCACACTGGCTGCAGTGTATCATCATCAGTTGGCCGCCCGTCCATCCCTAAAACTTTGGCATGCACTGATAAGTCTGGCAGGTCCCCACACAGTTGGCTGGAGTCGGTCGTATACCCTCCATGGGATCACACTCAATGCGGACCCAAATCAGATGTGACAGTATACAGCACAGTTAAGAAAAAAAGAGGGATGAATATAAATGCCTCTGCATATACATTTATAACTGTAACCAATGCACCCTGCAACTAACCTTTAATCAGTACTAATCTCCCCTCCTTATCCTTTTTTTCTTGAATACACTCAAAATTAAATCCATTTGAAATCAATATCACAACACCCCTTTTAGAACCTTGGGAGCAAGATGACAAGAACTGTTTAAATTTACATTTCTTAAGTTTCTCACATTCTAATTGTGGTAAATGGGTTTCCTGAAGGACAGCCAATTCTCCTTTTTTGGCTTAATAATAATTTTGCTCCTCTTAATAGGATTTCCCAGACAGTTCACATTATAAATCACAACTTTAATTGGCTTGATACCCTGCACAGTCTGTCCAATACGTAAAAAAAACTCCTGTAATAGCATTAACAGTACACCCCTAAAAACACAAATAACACTAAACACAAGAATCAGAACAGAAGCAAAACAAAAGTCAAATTAACTGATTCCCATAGGGAAGGTTCTTTTGTTGGCCTTGAGTAGGGGGAGAGCTTCTCCTTTTAATTGTGGAGGAGCACCCTCTTCAGCCTGTAGGCTAGTATGTAAGTCCGCGGGGTCCTTCTGATGTACAGTTGACCTGACTACAGTTTAAATCCTATGCCCATATTATTATTTAACAACATATTTACCCATGAACTTAAACTAAAAGAGATCTACACATTTAACAGTTACGTTATGTTTCTCAGCAATCAAAGTCTTTATAAGGAGATTAACTCAAACTTAGGATCAAAACTAATGAAAAGAGTACAAATACTTAAGTCTCCCGATGTCGATAAGCCTGTAGTGGCTCTTTAAATCCTTGCTTCTGGATCGCATCACTTTAATTGCCCTTTGTGGGGTACTCATTGTGGGGTATGTACGGTATGGAACGCACCCCTGTATAACCCCACCCCCACTTCCACTATCTCTCTGTTTTGTCAGATCCTCGATATGTTCCAATCCTTCACGATCCAATATCGTCATATTGCATACCCCTGCGACATATTCCCTCCATTTACGTTGTACCTCGGGAGCATAGTCATTGTCCACATAAACCCTTTTCCCTTTAAAATCCAGACCTTTTGCTTGCCAAGTCCATTTAATGACATCCTCCTTTGTCAAGTAACTAGCAAACTTGATCACAGTGGCCCTTGACGGGGCTCCAATGGGGGGTTTTGTAGTCAGTGGGCAGTGCGCTCTCTCAATGCCCAGCGCTTGTAGGTGGGGGAGACCCGGTCCATTTATGAGCAAACTCTCCACAAAGTTTAGCATAGATAAAGAACTGTCCTCAGCCCCTTCATCCACTCCATATATTCTAATATTCTCACGTCATGAACAACCCTCTAGGTCCATCAACTTGGCTTTGACTTGGGTGTGGAGTTTTGCTAACTTGATTAGCAGGTCCTCAGCTGACTGAACTCGATTCTCCACTACATCAATCCGTTCATCTGCTTCGTCCAGTCTCTTGCCAACAACTGTTCATGTCCTGTTTCACAGCCTTAAACTGCTCCTTGTTGAATTTGTTCCAAACTAGAGCTCTTTAGCATTAGCAGTATACTGCTCATCGTCCTACATGTTGGCGCTAGGTTGAGACAAGACGTCTTCTTCCACTTCAATTTGCTCTTTCTTTTGGTTGTGAGTTTTCCTAATCTTTTTGGGCATTTTCACTGAATCCAGTACTTACTGAACAAATAAAACCAACTTTTGAGTTAGTCTTATAGGGTTAAATAAGTTTTGTAGTCGGGAGCACACTTTTTATGCTGCATTTTAAACACCCGCCAGACCAGAAACTGATAACTGAGATTACTGTAGTACTAGCGTGTTGACCCATGGGAATCCACAGGTTCTAGAAGCAGTAGAGTTGATAAAATGGGGAGCTGAGCTAAGCTTATTGGTGTAAACCACAGATTAGGAAAAATATAATGGCCCTCATTTTGTTTTGTTCTGAAATCAAAAGTAACAGAAAACAATGCATTCATAGTTACCTTATGTATTTCTTCAAAAGAGCTTTACATCATAACTGTATGACTTCATCACATTCGCATTACTTGATGACGTGACTAAGCTTACTGGTGGAACACACAGATTAGGAAGAAATAGAAGGCCCTGATTTTGTTTTGTATTGACATCGACATGGACCATAGACTTTGACACAGGACTGAACATGATGACCTGCTGAACTCTAGTTCGTCTGATGGGAGTCTCCGCAGGAACGGTCTGTCACCATGTTACGGGGGGGGGGTATTAACGGGCCAAGTCTGGCCGGGACTGACCAGGGACTGGTGTTGTGGAACCAGGCCAGAACCAGTAAGAACCAGACCAACTGTGTTAGTGTGTGATCACAGCCGGTTCTACCGTCACATCCCAGGGGTTCCGTTGATTCGGATCAAGCCCCCCCGTTTGCGGCTGTGAATGGACTTGTCCGCAGACTGCCTGTAAGCCCATTGTAATTTTAAAAACAACTAACAACTCCAAAAGTATTGGTCATATCAATAAGCTGTTTTCGCCTGTCTGATCCTTGACCCAAAATACACAAGTGCTCCAAAAGGCAAAGGCTAGCTCTCTCTAGTGTTTCAGTTATAAAGCAGACACACACACATGCATGCACACACACAATGGTCACTTGGCTTTTATAATATGAGTCTACATAGTTTTTTTTTCTTTTAAGGAAAATGTCACATACTTTGCTTTTCAAAGGTCCCATTGTGCAAACCCAGTTTGTTCTTGTACACCTTGAACAATTACCAAGCGAAATTAATAGTACATAATAGCCTGCATTAATAATAAGAGGCAGAAATTAATATTTGCACCAAAACAGCTTTAAGTAAACATGTAATAGAGGGTATGCATGTGGCATCACAGCTAGCAGAAGTCACTATGGTTACGCCCACTGAGTGGCAGAAAGAGGGAGATGAGTGGCAGCATTGGCTTTGATACCGTCTAAACTTAAGAACAATATTTAATAAAAATGGGGAAGAGCTGTTGTGCGATTGATTGTACAAACAGGTTTGAAAAGCAGTCGGAGCTATTGTTTTACAGGCACCGAAAGACAAAGAAAAGAGAAGTAGATGGATCCACAAATCCAGGCAACAAAACCTAGATTTGTGGATCCTGTTTCCTGTCAGGTAACATTAATTTACGACGTATTTTTGGGTAAAATCATACCTTAAATTACGTATTGTTTTGGGTAACATTATTCTTAGTAAAGCTCTTGTTAGCATCTTTCATGGTTTTTGTCTTCATTTGGTGATTCTGAACCTTGTGCTCTACATGATTTGTAAACTAACAAACTGAGGCTAACCCAGGTTTTCAGATACGGGGGTACTGGAGCACAAAGCTACGATGGTGTATTAGGGCCATATAAGAAAATAAAAACACTTGTCACTACAAGAATAAAGTCATAAAGTATTGAGATGAAACCCGTAATTTTATGAGAATAAAGTCAAATAAAAAAGAATCGTAATATTTAAAAGTCATAATATTTCGAGAATAAAGCCATAATATTATGAGAAGAAAGTTGTAGTTATAAAAAAATACCTCATAATTTAATGAAAATAATGGCATAGTTTTATGAGATTAAAGTCATCATATTCCGACAATAAAGCCATAGTATTACAACAATAATGTCGTAATTTAAAAACAGGTCGGGAAAATATAATAATTTACAAGAATAAAGTCGTACCCTGCTCGTACAAAGCAGTAGTAGCTGTGTTGTATAACATATTTGATATTAATTATACTTAAATATCCACAGTACCAGTAGATCATGCATATATTCACTAAGTTGGATCAGTCCACTGTCTACTTTAAATGGACTTTTGATTAGCTGGTTCTCTGCTCTAGTTTTGGACCCTGGTTGTCAGTGATGATGAAACCATGTATATTTGTTTCAGGTAAAAGAGCAATGATCCCCTACATCCTGGATGTCATGATACACGATTTCGGGCCACATGTTGATGTTTGTGGACCACCGTACGAGCTACCAAAGATGTTCTTTGGTAGCTCGTACGGATCAATGTCGAGTCCAATTGTCCTTAATTTCATTTCACATTCCACATTTTCCCAGGTCTCGCTGTGTTTACTGATACACTCCATCATGTTGAGAGGTTGGGTTTTGCCACTCAGTCTGACTTAGAGGGGTGTGGCCCAGGGGGGAAGTGACGTAAATGCATACCTGCTATACTACAGAAATAAGACAAAACATTTCAAGCAAACACAATATGTCACATGCATTCTTAGAGATAAATGGATAATGACATTCATGTTACTTATGTATGTATGCTCTTAGACTTATATGATGAATCCAACCCTTGACAAAAATGAATCAAAATGAAAATCCCATAAGCAATGTGGGAATGAAAAACTCTTTTAGCCAACAATGTTATTTTATATTCATATGGTGTTGTTAATTGTAGATTGTATTTACTTGCTATGATTATCTTAAGCCGCTTCACTTTATTTCAAAATTATTTTTCACTACTAGTTTTATTCTTTGTTTTCATAAACCTCTTACCAGCCTTATATCCCGGTCCCGGGACATAGATGACATAATTTTAATAACACCTATATATATAAAGCTCCCACATTAATGCACCTCCACTTGTCGCATATCAAATTAAAGCTAACAATCTCGTCTTGCCTAATATATAAACCATTCAGAAGTGCAACAGCAACACCACATACACAAAAGGTTGTTTTTCAGAAAAGCAAAATGTGAGAAATTTGGCTTATCTTACTTTTGAAAGCTGTCATCTGATCAATCATCTATCGATCCAGACAAATGTGGTGTCGGTTTCCTTGTAACACTCCAGCAAACATAATCCAGTAAAGTATTTAGGTCCACAATGCACGTAAGATTCAGAAAGGCACAGACACTGCAGGAATATTTGTCCAACCTGAGATCTATCTTGGTGATTTTTTCCATTTTCCACAAAGATACCGTCCATAATTTACTGTTTTTGCTGGTATACTGGTATAGATTGATAGATGAACTTGTTAGCTTTTGATTGACACCTAACTTGGCCAATCTAAAGCATACCAGAGGTGACTGATCGGAAGGATAGCCAACCAAGTGACAGAGACAGGTCATGCCCGGCTAAAACCACTGCTGTTCCAACAAATTAGGTTGCACTCATAATCTGGGGTGACAAGTGGATAGCAAATGAGCTGCTGATATATGGCAATGGTATTTTTGGACCATAATACTAGTTTTGACTTTATTTTATAATTGACAATGGTCATTTTGTACATGAAATATTTATTTTTCAGCAATTTTTGCTAAAATATGTGTATTTGAAGCATTCAAACATTATTCATTTTTTTCCACTTTGGAAAAATTGATAATTCCCAAATTTCCCCTCTGTAAAATGCATAAACATAACCATAGAAAAAATGCTCTAAAATTGACATTTTTACAAATAAAGTTCTCAACTTTGAACTGTAAAGTGCCAAGACATTGGTCTGTTGGCAAATGGTGTTTCAGTCCATACCTACCAAATGCAGCTTTATGCACCCTTGTTTTCACACAAAAAAAATTAAGGCGAGGGGGGGAATCAAAATTTATTTGTGTTTCTAAGTATACAGCTTTTTACCTGTCAAAGAAACCGCTAAAGTGACTGCTTTAGTACAAACTACAGGGTGTTACCTTTATAATAGCCCATTCTTTTATCTGTACTCCAAATGGTTGAAGAACAGCTGTAATTTTCATTTGGAAAGGTATTTTTCAGGCGTTTTAAGCAAAATCACCCTGGAATGGTAAGAGGTTAAATATAATCCTCCCTCAGAATTCAAGTGCAGCAAAATGAACACAGCCCAAACACAAATGTATTGTAGTGTAACTAATCATTCTCACCTTTGACCTGAAGAAGCAGACGACTTGAGCAATATCAAAGTTCTGGTCGGCACACAGCATGTCCCCTGCAATCTGTTCACACAAAAAATCCCTTGTTGTATATCTTGGTGTTAATAAAATATCCCTCATCTACACACTGAATTGTTAATGAGTATGAGTGTGAATAGACAGATCATCTACAGATTCTTCTTACTACTATGATGTCGTCCTGCAGCTTTCGGCTGCGTATAGCCAGCTCCAGATCAGCCACAGCCCCAAGACGGTCCTCCATAGTGGTGCTGCCATCATTTATTACATTTTCCACCGGGAAGTCATTAGCTGTGGCCCAGCGTTCATAGTGCTTATACCTGATCAGGACAGAGGACAGAATTCAAAGGCTATTTACTTTTGCTTTTTAGGTTATATTAGTGGGATCTTGCAAGAGTCAAATCTTAAAAATAATACAGACAGGCAACCAATTAAAGTAAAAAACCTGAGAGGAGTTGATTCTACCAGAATAACTGACATGAAGGCTCACTGAATGATTTAATGAGTGTGAAAATGAAAACCTGGGCTTGCACAAAATACATCCATATATACTGTACATTACACTACCAGTCAAAAGTCTGGACTCACCTTCTCATTTGAATGGCATGAGATGGACTGCAGATGGCCAACAAGTGCTCAGCATCACTAGGACCTCCTTCAAGACTTTTGGAAAACATTTCAGGTGACTACCTCATGAAGCTCATCCAGAGAATGGCCAAGAATGTGCAAAGCAGTAATAGTGTTTTTGCAAGTTGAATGGACAGTGTGCAGGATACCTCTTTTTCTACTACATTCGTACCTCATACTCCTACGCACCTGTCCCTTGAAGACTTCTTAGGTGTGCACCAGCCTCCAAATCTTATTTTGAAGAATCTAAAATGTGTTTTAAAATGTGTTTGTTTTGAGTTATGTCACATTTCTTTTAACTACATAATTCCATATGTGTTAATTCATAGTTGTGATGACTTCAATGGGAATCTACAATGTAAATAGTCATGAAAATAAAGAAAAACCAGGTGAGTCCAAACTTTTGACTGGTAGTGTACATACATGTAACCTATGCTGACATTGAGGGATCGACTTTTTTTTTTCTTTTTGTTTAGAGTGGGTTGTATATATACTAAGTATCGTGGAGTTTGGTTAGCATTATGAATAGATTGTGACTTGGTTTAAATTTAATAACAGAACTTCCAATTGTTTTACCAAAATCTACAAGATTTTTATTTCAGTTAAATCATGTCCTGGCATCTCCTCCTAAGCTTAACCATTATGGGTGAATGATTTGATTAAAAAGTCATTCATTTTTCAGAACTGCTTAATCCTCTGCAGGATTGAGCGGATCCTGGACAAAGGTGGGGTACATGCTGGACAAGTCACCAGTTCATCACAGGGCTGACATATAAACAACCATTCACATCTGAATGTACAACGTGACCAGTTAACCTATTAAGATGCATGTGTTTCAGTGGTGGGAGAATGTCAGAGAACCAGGAAAGAATCCATGCAGACACAGAAAGGCCCATGTCAATTGGGCACTGGGTTCAGACCCAGGACCTTCTTGCTGTAAGGCAACAGTGTTAACCACTGCACCACCTTGATTAAAATGTCATACTGGATAACCTTGCAACTGCAATTAGGATCTATATGTCATCAAGTAAAAGGCACAGATTACTAATCATTTTTAAAATATGTATTTTTCACTACAAAATAAAAAACTGTTTTTTGTAAATGCACTGAGTTTCATTTAGCAAATTTTACACAGTACCTCTTTACTTGGCATTACTGAATCAAAAATATGAACCAGATACACTGGTTTTAAATCCAGCCTTTAGCAATGCTTAACTACACACCCTGACATTAGAATTCAATTAATCATGCCACTCCTCTACATTTATAACAAAATACATTTCCAAACTGGTACATTTGGATTTTGGTTATATGACAACGTAAATACTGACTGTCAGTGTTTAGAGAAGGTTAGAGAATGATGTGAATTGTATTCTACAGAGTTAAATGACACAAGCATTGTTAACTTTGGAGAACTAAACAGTTTTTACCCTTGGCCTCGCGGCAGGTTATTGTCATCAGTTCATTGTCTGTCTGTCCGTTCACATGTGCAGAAACTTTGGCATGCACTGGCGTAGACTGAAGGCCAAGGGTTTTCAACTGCAGGCACGTTATGCTTGAGTATGCTGTAGTGGTTTTGGGAATATTTTATTTTTTGGTTTATTAGTAGTGATAGAGAAAGCAGATGCACATATCTTAAATATAATAGCAACTACTGTGGTATTTTTTGAAAGCAAAGGGGTTGGTACAAATAACCAAGGTGCACTGAAGATGTTCAGCAATATTTTTTTCTTTCATTCTTGTACTCACTTGTCCGCATTTGTGACCAGATACACTTCTGTGAACAACTGACGCCTGAGGAGAAATCAGAGATGTAATTAACCTTACGTTATCTGGAGGAGTAACAATCACTTATTTTTTTATGTTTTCAGACTCCTGCCAGAGAATGCCAAGAAACGTACATGTTCACTGTTTCCCACCAAAAGTCAAGGATCTTCTTCCCTCCTATGCCTGGAAGCAAAGCCTTTGGCACCCCTGTGAGGAGACTGTATAACCCAGTCTCATCATTCTGGAAAAAGAATGGTACAAGTTAGTAAGTGCAGCATGAGGAACTTCCCTAGAACATTAGTTGGACTACAAGCTTAAATGTTATGCTTTGTGTAATGTGACTTCTTATAGTATTAGTTATTATATATTCTGCAGATTTTTGGTTCATATTTAACATCAGTGTTAGGAGAATTAATCAGATGCAGTATAGTTTTTAGTCCTGCAGGAAAAGTCCCAGTTAGGTAAAAGTGCTGCAGTACCAGCTGCAAAAGATGGTTAATATGCTGTGGAGTGAAAGTACTGTTTGGGACATCCGATAGGTTCATTTGTGTAGTGCATTAGTGAATTGTCAGTGTGTTACTGTTGGATCTGCTGAAGGTGGAGGTATATTGAACTTTGTGTTTCTTTGACCTCTTTATCATTGCTCTACATCTTATAGTGACATATTGAATGATTTGACCCTTTACTGAAATTAAACCACATGAGACGTTGAGAAGGAGCTACTGTTCCGTGGATCTGTTAACACCTGAAGTATGAGCCATCAATTGATGTAAAATCCACCTCGATTAACCACAATCTAACCCTGTCTTCTGCCACAGGGGTCTGTGCCAACAATGTGAGCAAACAGCAAAACGGAATTCTGACAAAACTGGGGTAACGTGGTTTGGTCAAATGTAAGCCGAATATACCAGTAGGTTTTAAAAATATCACAAGTTTTTTAAAGTGACGATATAACTATCGAGAAACCCACTGACGACTGGCTTACATTAAATCAGACAGATACATAAGGCAGTTCGGCGCAAGTTGACGTTTGTTATGACATAAGCAATTCACTACTTTGAACTTTGCACTGGTCCAAGTTACCTCCTATATGCTGCAACATAATTCCGATTTACCTTAATTTGCGTCTCCAAGAAAGTGCCGTGGCCGGCTACCAGCAATATACAGATCATGGAGAACAGCTGAACACTGTCCAAATATAGAGTTATACCTTTAAATCAGTAGTAAGTAACGAACATGTGAAGGTTGAGGAAAGAACAGAAACAATTTCTTCTTCTTCTTCTTCTTGTTCTTCTTCTTCTTCTTCTTCTTCTTCTTCTTCTTGTTGTTCTTCTTCTTCTTCTTTTGTTTTCACGGCGAGTGGCACCTAGCGTTTAAGGTGCATTACTGCCCCCTACTATGATGGAGTGTGAACCAGAGTTATCCCCCCAAGTGGTGCTCGCTGCAGAACAGAAGGGTGGAGCTGTACCAGCGTCAATCCCACCCACCTGCATCAATCCCACCCACCACCAGAGTCAGCTACGCCCACCAGCCCCGAAGTGGCATCTCGGAGCGCCCTCTGGTCTGTACATCTACGGCACCACAACTGCATTAAGATATAGGCTGTTTGTGAAAGATGGTGAATTAATTTCAGTCATATCACATTACTTACTGTTATAACATCTGGCCTAAGTTACCCTGTTAAACATATGGAAGTGAACAGATTCCTTGTCCATTAAGTGTTCATATGGTGTCATTGTATGCACATTTAACCAAAATCCCACAATCCACAGTGTTAAAGGACGATAGTCACCTCTGGCTTCTCAGCACTGTCCCATGTTGATAGTTATAATAGATTCACACTCTATTCATCATTCAGCTATATAGTGTGTATTAATGTATGAAGTAGGTATTTAGTGATCTAGTCCCAACTCGAGTATTATGTGTTGCTCTCCAGCAGTGTAGGGCAGATAGCGTAATTAATAAAGATATTAGATGCTGATGCACGTGACCAGGGTACGATGCAAAACTGACTTTTTGCGTTTTCCATTTTGAGTTTATACACACAGCAGGACAGATGGATGAAGACATTTTGTAGATAGATACGCCTATTCATCCAAAAAGAATTACTTGGGGCCTAATATTCGCAGCATCATCAGTACAGTCACAAATGTCCCTGTCCCCTCCCTGATGGAGATCTACTACCAGCGGTGTCCTCCAGGGCCTCAACGTCATAAGGCCTTCATCACCCCTCTTCCCATGGTCTGGTTCCCCTTCTGT
>JAPQRP010000006.1:3745624-3764383 GCA_037367295.1 Apogon hyalosoma
AAGGGGAGCCTCATATACATTATGAAGTTTCCCTTGGCAAAGCAAATTTGCTCAGCACCAAAAGGCAGCCAGACTACTGTTCAGCTGTTAGGATGCTGGACAAGACAAGTTAGAAAAGAGAAAAAACAAAAAAAGTAGCAATGAAAAAGAATAGTTAGCCACTGCCGTAATGACAATACCCTAGACCAAATGCATGCCAAAATGTCAAAGTCACACCTGTGTACATAAGTGTGTAAAATTGCTTCTACTGCTATCATCCTTGACTTGCAGCATTTAAAGGATTATTTTGGTAATAGAATAGCCTCTGTAGCCTCTTTATTGAGAAATAGAGGTTAGATTTACTAAAGCTCCAAAAACTTGCAAGGTCACAGTCCAGAAAAAGGTGCAGAATGGAGTGGCCAGTGTTTGCGAGCAACATACATAGAAAACAGAAAATTAAGAACACAGATACACACAGTTATGTCCTTTCAATAACGCCCAGTGCTGTTCCACCAAGATCACAAATTAGTGCAGATAAAATGTGGTGAAGTGATGGTGCAGGGATTTAACTTACCTTACAGAGTTTGTTACACATCAGTATTACAAATACAAGTTTTATGCATGTGTTTACTCAGGAAAAACAGTATTTTAGACCAAAGAGAAGCAGCAGAAGGACTTTCCTGTGGTAAAACTGGATGAGTTGATCGATGAATGGAACCCAAAATAGTTTCTAAAATAATCTAAATTCTATAATTCACATCACTCTGTGGCTAAAACTCAGTGGGGGATCCATTTTTTTCTGTGATTTTTTAATGCTATTGTTTGCAATATCAGTAATGGAGTGTAAATGTGGCATGCTTGTATTGGCAACAGAACCAAGAAAAACATATGGAAATCTGAATGTTAGTAAGCTTAAAACATTGAGACCTTTGAAATTATATGAAAATTAAGACTTTATTAAACCTCTGCATGACTTCCTGTTGAACCTCCTTGTGATTTGTTCATGTTATATTAGTAGCTATAATTATTTAAGGGCCTGGAACCAGGCAGGTGACAATATAGACTGTTTCTAGTCGGATCATTCTGATAACTACTTCCTCTGTCATTCAATAGAAATTTAACAGGATTGGATTGAAAATTCTGTCTCTTCTATCATCTGACCCTGTTCTCAGCAGTACCTCCTCTGTAACTATCAGTCATACCAGCGTTAAGACATGCTTTATTTGTTATTAAAAAAAGGTACAACCAGAACTAACCACAGTCACAAACCTTAGTAAATTATGCTATACAACTCATTTAAATACTTAGCTGCCCAAATTGTGAGCACTGAAATAGGAACCCCAACAAATACAAATACCCTTAGGCCAGATGCTAAAGTAACTGTGTCCAGTATTACAGCCTTTCCAGTGCTACCTTTGTGCTGCTGCCCTTTAGTAAATTTTCATACTAGTTTTTAAATGTCAAATGAAGGTCTGAAATTAGGGACTGGTAGGTAAAGAAATTCAGCAGCCAAAATGTATGCATATAAGTTTTGACAGAGGATTTTGAGCATTTATAGAATTTTTACAATCTGGCAAGCTAGCTACTGTGCAAGCGTAGCTTGCAAAACTACAAGTAGTTCATCATGGCAGTAGTTCAAACAAACTACATTTCTACCTCTGGAGAAATGTTGTTTGTAAAACTACGGCTAGGAAAAGTAGGCCTGGTTTTAGCAAATACTTTTTATTTTCAGCGTTGAATTGAGAATGTTCATATGGTGTATGTGAAACAAAATATGGCCATCGTTGGGGCGGCACGTCACTATCAGGGGCAGTGCTGGCAGGAGGGTTGTTTATGGTGGTGACGACCATACGGTGTTAGCAATGATTGCACATCTGCGAAGCATTTGAGTGCTGCCAGGACAAGCCAATCAGAGGCAGCATTGGCTGTGATGTCATGACACAATCATGCCTTCAAAGCAATTCATGATGAAAGAAAAAGGGACTGTCTTGCATTCAATGGTGAAATACAATTTATAATACAAAAAAAAACAAATCTAAAAAAAATCCTTAATCTTATATTGTTGCCCAGAATTGTAGTTTCCAAATTGAGTAGTTAAACTATAAAAAGTTACCCAAAAAGTACTTGAACTACTTGACGTGGCACAAAATATGAATGTAGTTTAACTACCAGCAAGTTACAGTAAAATGTAGTTTAACTACATAGTTCAGCTACATGTAATTTAAGTCTCCCCAACACTGTTTATATCAACTTTCAACTTAAATGGCTGTGACAGCACCATAAGTTTCAAAAGCACACCTTGTCCCAGGCTGTGTCTGTTTACCGACAGCTCCAGAACAGACAGCCCTCTGAGATGTACTCACCAAATGGTGTTAATATGTATGCTGTGTTCAAAGAACTGATATAAGTTGTTTTTTGTTTTTTTTTTTTACCGCTGTGTACTGTGTGATAATTTCTGTTTGTCAGAAAATCTGACAGCTCACCTGGATTTGCCTGAGGCCACACTACCACTTCAGAATCTGTGCACTAGAGGTAAGGCAAGCAATAACAGAACTCAGTGGATAAGGACAGGTGACAAGAGGAAAGGTGAGGCAGGGTGAGGCCAAGTGTTTGTATATCTAGATTCTACCTGACCTTTAAAGAAACTGTAGTAACCACTCCACTTTTTATTGATTTGCTGCCCAAAGCTGAAGGTTTGACTTGACAGGTTTTAACTTGTTTGAAGTGTCTTTTCCATTAATATTGCATCCATTGTATTGAATGCATGTATACACATCACTAATATGGTCATTCACAAGTACCTCATACATCAGTAACAAGATTTAAAGTCAAACCTACTTTCTTCCCCTAGTTTTGAAAAAGAAAAAAAATAAAATGCTTGAAGGTGCATTAAAGATATGTCAACATTAAAAGCCTCACACCTCTAGTAATTTCTTAGAATGTAGGCCAAAGAACTATTCGAGGAATAAAAAATCATAACCTTGGGGAAAATACAGCAAATATGTTTATACTAATTCAACACTCATGCTTTTATTATTTTAACAGGCATTGACTATTTAAATCCAAGGCATCACTAGAGGTCAAAATTAAAATGTAAAGCATATAGCTACATAAATGCATGAAGATGTATGAGGTGCAGGTATACAATTGTATTGGTATTTTCATGTCTCATTTCTAGTGAAAAATGGAGGTAATTGAAAGTATGAATGAAAACAGCTTACACTGGTCTACACTATGTTTGGAAATGCAGTTTTTCATAGATTAAAATATGCTAAATCTTGTATACTATGGTTAGCAGAATTGGAAAACAAAGACCGAAAGTGCTACCAAATGTTTTCCAGATATATCATAAAGTGTCATTACATATATAAATAAGTTTATGTGTATTTATATAATAGATTTCTAAATCTTACACTAGAAGCAGTGTGAAAAGTGTTTATATTGTAATGTGCAGACAAGTAGCACTTGTAGCTCAGAGAAAGCTGTTCTCTGATTAATTCCTAATAATTTATATTTTGAAATGATACTGAACCTTGAAAACAATTGCCAACTAAGTCTTTGAACTTAGTTTTTACTTATTAGTGACTGAAATTTAGACAGTTTTACTACTTTTACTCTGGAAACATTTTGATTATAGATCAGTGGCATTTGTGTGAAGAAAAGAAAAACAAATACTATGTAGTTAAATATCTTCTGCTGCTGTCAGTCACATCTCAGTCAGACTACAGATTCTTATCCACAGTCAGCTTGTGATTTCACATTAACCTTTGAAGGATTCAACTCTAAAAAACACCAAGTGTTGGGCTATCACTGTTTGAGTTTGACACTTTTGGCCCAATTAGGTTGAGTGGAGTTTGCCTTGCTCCTCAAAAGCTGTTTTAAAATGCATGACATTGTATCTCAATGGAACAGGCTCTGCTGTAAAGCGTGGAAGATGTACAGTATAGTCAGTGGGAAAAACATTCATAATCACATACAAAAGGCTGCACGTGCAGCCGAAGCAAACACAGATGCTTCTTTGAATCGTGTGTTTGGTGGAGCCTGTTATTTCACTTTGAATACTAATATTAGCACAGTCTAAGGCAGATCATCTATTAAAATGATTAAACATGGCAAACACTCCATCAGCAAAGAGTTCACTTTCATTTGGCAGGAATTGAGTTTGCCTGTAGTTGAAAAGCACAGAGTGATAAATCAAAAGTTGAGGAAACAGTTTTACCAGATGAGCTTTTGTACACATTTCTCTTAACTGTATGGACATCTAAAACCACATCAGCAGTTGCAGGTGTATGATAAATATTTTATTAGTATGATCATTTTTATACTGGCAGTGCGGCGGTGTAGTGCTTTGAGCACTTCCATCTCATAGCTAGTAGCTAGAAACATTTACTGATACAGTTTTCTATGTTGAGTTTACCTGTTCTCTCCACATCACATTAATTTGCTCCAGTTTTCCTAACCATTATAAACAGGTACATGTATTCTCCTGCTGATGCCCCTGACCACAATACTGATGAAGATTGGGAATTGGTCCCCAAGTGCCTTCATCACCTTTTCACTGCTCTGAATGTGTGCTACATGCTAATGCTAACTGCTAATGCTAGTTACTGTGGTATACAGAGACCAAATGTCCCTATAAGGACAATAAAGCAAGTTAATCTTTAACCTTTGTAAGTTATGATGCCAGAAGTAAGTTTATTTATTTATTCATTTATTTTTACAGTGTGGCTAGTTTTAGATCAAAAAGTCCATCTGTCACGTGTGCGTTCTGAAATTCTACTTTTTTTTTTCATTCCAATATGACCTGAGTGCAATGTTTTTGTCAATGCTGGCAATGTTGAAGCATTACTTAAATACAGGCTTCCAGGAAATGTGCACTGGATTTTGTGGACTGATTATCTGTATTGTAAAATATTCATGGACTAGATAACCAAATAAAGCCTTCAGAGGGCTCAGCTGGCCAAAGAAATGGCAAGCAGAGACAAAGATTTAACTATACTGTTTGGTTAAACAGAGGCCTGCTCATCAATGTCAACCTGAATCCATTGTGTTTGTGAACTTGTATTCTCATTTAAAACTGCATCAACACATAGAATGCTGTAGAGAGGACTTTTGAGCAACCCCTAGATCTTGGATTACATACTCTGCATCACAGGACTGTTGCTGCTGCTCTTAAAGGTTGTAAACAGTATCTGTCTGAAAGCTGATGCAGGTGGATGCTCACTCAGCGTTAATGCAGTTACACTTTAGTGCAACATTTGATACTGTAGCGTCCGTAATCACTGAGTAAAGCACTGTTTTTGCATCTGTAGCTGGATGTTCTCTTTAAAGGCTAAAAATCATGTCAAACTAAATTCTAAGTATGTTTCAGTCACTTTGGGGTGCAGTTAAAAAAAGAGCTCACTCTCCCCAAAAGGTTTTCCAGCTTAGACCTGACAGATGCTGCAGGGCTGGTGGATGAGGAGCCAGAGAGGTTTCATGTCCTTGTTTTGACACTGGCAGCTCCTCCAGTGCCACAGCTTTGGTACAGGCTGCAGAGGAAGGCCTCCATATGGTTTAAAGGGCATTTTCAAACTTCTAAATATTACCTTAGATTTTAAGCTAGTTCATCATACAAAGACCAGGTTGAATATTTGTACCTTAAAACGGCTTAAGTTTCATATTCTGTAATTTATTCTGAAAACCTTGATATGTATTTTTTAGCCTGAGCTTACTATCATTTTTTTAATGTGATATGTTTATCAAGAGTTCTTTGATTTACTCCAAACCCCAGTTGCACTTGAATTCTCTGGTTAAAAATGATTCAGTGAACAATGAATATTTCTCCAGGATGTCAGAATTTGAAGTTGAGTTTAGTTCCACACATTTTAAGCTGATGTATAAATTGTTGCTGCACTGGTGTTAGATATTTGATATACAGTTTTTTATGGTAGTTTTGGTGTTTTAATGACTTTTTATTTAGTGCATTTACATCTTTGCTTCCCTTAATTTCATGGTGCCACTCATCTTTAGTAATTTTTTGCTGCAACCAGAAAGCTTCCCCCTCAGAAATCACTTAAAATCATAAACATGCATTTTCCAACTTTGTCATTCAGGGAAATTGTCTTGAATGAATGAATACAACTGTGATACCAGATTTTGTGAAGAAAATTGTCCTCATTTACAAGAAATTAGGACATATTAGTGAGCAGCATCATTAGAGCTACCAACAATAGGTGTACTGGTCTCCCTCAGACCTCAGCATTTCTAAGAATCTCAGGTAAATTTCTTATATTTTGTGCACTACTTTGATCAAGTAGTGGCAAACATTCCATCAAATACACTATAATTGTAATAACTGTCCAGAAGCCTCATGTCTCAGACTTGAGAAACAGTTCATCATGAGCAGGTGACACTGTGTCAACCATCCTGACAATTTTGTTGTATACGTGGCCAATATACACCTAAAGACCTGAGCAAGAACCTGAATAGAAAAGTAAAGACAGGATAGCTTATAAGGATATTTAAGAGACAGTGTCTGGAACATTCTTGAACCATTTAAATCCAAGCTAATAGACTGTGCTACTTAGGTTCATTCTTCACTGGGTTTGGTTTTCATATCACTAAGTGCATTTTATTTGAACACATATTATCATCAAATTGTAAATATACAATAAAAGGCATTGGCATATGATTGGAATATTTGTGATTTTCACGTTCTGATATTTGTTAATAACTGCTTCACCGTAAAATGTCTTTCTTTCAGCAGCAACGAAAAGACTTACTCCAGTGAAAAATATTATAATTTCTTTGAATAAAATGACAACATATGACAAAATGCAGCACTTTCAGATTTTTGAATGAAACAAAGAAAACAAGTTCATGTATCACACACAGTACTGTGCAAAAGCCTTTGGCAGCCTTTAGCCTTGTTGTTTTTTGCAGGGTTGTAAAGGGTGTGTGTCTTTATTTCTAACAGGAAATATGTGCACAGTATTGAAACACACACACACCCATAAACACACACACCTGCCCACTACTGCCTTAAAAGAACAACAAAGCTAAAGGCTTTAAAGACTTTAGCACTATTCTGTGTTTTATTAAACACAACACAAATCTTAAACTGAAGAAGAGTAGTGATCAGTATTTGGTGAAACGACAAAGACTGTGGGTCACAGTTTTGTCCAGAGGATAGCAGAGGTGGGTAATCCCAGGTTCATCAAGTCAAAGTCCTGCCGTGTATTAGTTCCAACCTGTTCACTGAACGCAGGTGATTCCACTAATTATGTATCTACCTGGATGAGGAGTTGTGCTCATCAAAATGGGCTGGTTCAGTGAACAGGTTGGAACCAATAAATAGCAGGACTTTGACTTGATGAACCTGGGATTACCCACCTCTGGAGGATAGTGGGTGTTTGTCCACTACATCAGCTACTTTTCTATATTTGTCAGTATACAGTATCATGAATGTCAGTGTTAGTGAAATGCAAATGTAATAAGACAGAGTGTTTGTTTTCTCCTCCTTTTCCTTTATAGATGCTATTTTTACTTCCTTGGCAGCGTGTATTGATGGTTTTAAGTCAGACTAATTTAAGGTGGTTCCTGTACAATCTGTCCAGCATGTATAGTCCTGTATTTAATCCTGCCACATGCTACTTTGAAATAAAACATAAAACATTTTTTCCATCAGTTGGATGTCCTTTGTGCACTAACTCAAGAACACCACAGTTGTGTTATTTTATTGATGATGGGGATGTTTTTGGTATGATTTTGAGGAATAATTTTGCTTCAAGGTATTCCTAACAGGTGCATTTCATTGCATTGATGTGCCTCCAAAGAATACTTCAGTTACATTATACATTTTACTGGATATTCAAAGTTTTAATTTAATCTTATCTCATTTAATTTAGTGAGTATGGATACAGATTTATTGATGTTTTTGTTGTTCATAAAGCGACGCTGAAGCTGAGTGTTATTGCTGCTGGTTTCAGGTTTTAAAGCCTTACTGAAGTGCCTGTCAGGGAGATTCTGCAGTCGGGAGCTGATAGGAATTATGGGGCCTTCAGGCGCCGGCAAGTCCACATTAATGAACATACTGGCTGGATACAGGTAAGAGTGATAAAAACCTCTTCAGTAGATAGTATGAGATATAGAAATTGTGGCCTCAAGTAATTTTTGGAGTACTAAAAGAAGCCAGGTAAAAGCACTGAGGTGAAAACAAACTCAAAGGCAAATAAAACAACACTCCACAACTGCAGAGCCCCTTCACTGTCTGTAATGACATCAGTGATATTGATGACATTAGTTTGTCTGTGCATTAGTCCAAGAGGTGTTGGATATAGATAATTCACCACATTTTATCTTGTTTCAAAATGCCAGAATGTACAGCAAACTACACTCTTAAAATGCAGATTTAGTTGTGCATTAAACAGCATAATGGATTTTGAATGTATAGTTTTAACAATAATTTCATTAATTTTAACATACAAACAGGGAGCAAGTGTTATCATCCAACCATCAACAAATTAATGCATACAAGTTTGATTCACTTGTTTTATTTATGTGTAACTGACAAATATGAATCACAAGTATTACAGCTGTAATATAGCATTTCTGCAATAAAACACTAAAAAGTGACTAAGCCTCTGATATCCACTGTTGCCCATAAAGTTGGAATAATTTTGTTTTGAGACAAATTTGTCTTTTTATTCCTATTCATACACATCAGTAATCACCTTTGACCAGATGCAATGATTACATACTGAGTCCAGTTACACTTTATCTACATCTATTAAGAATAAATCACATTGTCACTATCATTTCATAAGAGGAGAAAAAAATGTTTTATTCCAACTTTATGGGCAACAGTGTATGTGTTTTTGATTTATGTACTCATCTCATATCCAATGGTTCAAAGTTCAAATTCAGAGAAATGTGCAGTTTTATTCAACCTGACCACTAACCATTAGCCGTCTTTACAAATGCTTTACAAAGCCTCACATTCACCCATTCACACACACACTCATACATCAGTAGACGGCTGCCACCATGTAAGGCGCTGCCAGGTCCTACTGGGAGCAATTTAGGGTTCAGTGTCTTGCCTAAGGACACTTTGACATATGGACAGTTGGAGGCAGGATTTGAACCACTGACCCTTTGATCATCGAACTACCTGCTCTACCAACAGCCGACCTGACTGAGCCACAGCCGCCCTGTTCCATCTGCTCACTTGAAAGTAGTGTCACATCTCATTATTAATGATAACTTTACTAACAAGTTTTTCATTAAAATGAAATAACATCAACAATGAACATAGCGTGAATAATAGTGTAATGTTATAGTGAATATTCAATCTATTTCAATGGACAGAGCAGCTACTATTGTCAAGTAGAGTCGATGTGTGCATTAAGCAATTTTAGAAGGTGTATTTATTCACAATCACACATGCTGCATATGTGTTCATTAAATCATACACTTACAAAACCAGACAATACATGATATGAGCATGATCCAAGCTTGATAAACATAATTATCCCCCATAATCAACATCACCTGATTTACCCTGACTTCCTTTTATACATCCATCAGTTTCAGAAACAGAAGCACATGGTGGTTGGAGATATAATCATAAAATAATAATTAAAAAAAAAGTTGCTTCTGTAAATATATTCCCCCACATATAGATATGATTCTGGCCTGTTTTTTTTTTTTTTTTGCCTGTGCTGCTTGTTTTATTCAGGAATTGTGGTGAAAAGAACAACTCCCATGATGCCATGGTACTTCAAAATATCATCTACTGATAGCTATATATTATGTAATTGTTTAATTGAGAGCCCACAAGTGACAAAAATGAAGTGTAGCATACAATTTATTCCAAAGGGATACAAAATTAAGATTGGGTCATGTTAAAATGAGTGTTTGGTAAGTGTGGAGAATTTTAACCCTAAAATCATTTTTTTAAAATATAGAGGCTAATTATCTACCAATTCATCTATTCAAAATCCATTGTCCAGCCTGTCAATATTTTCCTATATCTCCGTCCTGCTTTTTTAGGGAAACAGGGATGAAGGGTCAGGTCCTGGTAAATGGGAAACCCAGGGACCTGAGGAAATTCAGGAAAATGTCCTGCTACATAATGCAGGAGGACATGCTGCTGCCACACCTCACTGCACGTGAGGCCATGATGGTGAGCTGCAGGAACATAGATAAGCAACAAATATGAAGTCTGATATTTACAGTGACTTGTGTTGGATTCTGTCTAGCATTATGAGTTGATGGTTTTGTGCCAAGGTGCTGCAGGAATAGGCTTGTGACTTGGAATGTTACTTATTGATGTCAGTCTACAGTTAAATACCTTCTGCATGAGATGATTGTGATGTATTTTTCTTCTCATTGAAGGTTTCAGCCAACTTGAAGCTGGATGAAAGCATGGATGTAAAGAAAGAACTGGTAGGGGAGCTATAACTAGTCAATAACTGGTAGTAGTCATCTGTAAAACTAACTAATAATTATCTTTGAATACATATACTTCATTCAGAATGCTTTTATAAATTAATCTGTTGATTTACTCCAGTAGTGGAAGGATATTTTAGTGGTAGTACCACACAACGACTCGACTACAAGTAAAGGTCAATGATCAGTACTTAACTAAAAATATCATTAGCAAAATATGTTTAAAGTATGAAAACTTATTCTGGACTGAAAGGTTATATAACATTAATGTATACGTTGTATTTTATAGCTGGACATGTTTAAGGTTGTACTCTTCTGGACAATTTTATATACAGTTGGTAGTTTAAGTATATAAGATAAGATAAGATAAGATAAGATAAGATAAGACTTTATTGATCCTACCACAGGGAAATTTTGCAGTTAACAGTAACAACATACAACAAGCAAGTGCAGAGAAAAAGACAAGCAGAAAAACCACAAATGAGTGAAAAGAGAAAAATAAGAAATATGGTATTTATATACATATTTATATAAATATAGAATTCCAATCAAATATTATTTACATGTGAACATATTTAACATTGTAGTTGCACATGCACATGGTGTGATATGGGGGGATGGGGGGTTTACTGTGAACTGTTAGAGTCTATAAGGTTGTCCAATCCAGTCCAATCCAATCCACTTTATTTATATAGCACATTTAAAAAAAATACAAAGTTGCCAAAGTGCTGTACGATGCAAAAGACATACAAAACAAAAATACACAAGAAGACAGAACAAAGACCACATTCTCATTCTGGGTTAAACACCAAGAAATACAAGGGGCCTTTAAGCCAAGATTTAAAAGTTTCCAGAGAACCCTAACCCTAACCTGTTTTGACATGGGTGGGTAACCCATTCCAAAGTTTAGGTGCCAGCACTGAGAAAGTTTAGTCACCTCTAGTTTTTAACCTTGTTTTCGTCATGACAAGGAAAAGCTGATCTGCGGACCTCAGTACCCTAGAGGGAGTATACCACTCTAAGAGGTCAGAGATGTACTGAGGTGGCAAGCCATTTAGGGATTTAAAAACAAATAGTAACATTTTAAAATGTATCCTAAAATCAACAGGAAGCCGATGAAGAGAAGCCAGGATGGGAGTGATGTGCCCATGTTTATGTGCACCGGTTAGAAGTCAAGCAGCCACATTTTGGACTAACTAAATGTGCAAGGGGAGTTGACACCAACACACAGCACTTTACAGTAGTCTAGCTGATTAGTAATAAACGCATGAATCACAGACTCAAATTTTTTTAAAGATAGGACCAGTTTAATTTTAGATAAGAGCCGTAAATTATAAAAACTGGACTTAACTACAAAATTTATGTGTTTATCGAGTTTAAAATCAGTATCTATTTTAAAATGAAGGCTGGTAGCAACCGGTTTAGCAAATGGTTGCAAGGGATCCAGATCCAAAGGAGAGGCATCAAGTGTCCAACTTGGTCCAAACACAATGACTTTTGTCTTATCATCATTTAAATTTACATCGTACGCATCGCTCTCCTGTAAGAACCACATATCTCTAAAATGCTATTTTTCATGAGCTCATAAAAACAGGCCTGTTTTCAACTTTGTGATAATGGATATCTGGTATGTTTGTTAAAGTCAATACAGCATCACTTTAATACAAAATTAACACATTTATCAATACATGGTTTTCAGAGGAAATCTAAGAAAAACTGTAATCTGAGCAGTTACTAAAGTTGTCAGACAAAAGTCATGTAGTAAAAAGTCTGCCTCTGAAATTTAATGGAGTATATCCTTAGTTTTTTGAAGTTCAAATGGTCTGGTGTTATTCTTGAAAACATTTCATTTCTCATCTGTTTGTTGGTCAGAGAGGAGGTTGGACCACCTCTCTACGACGCTAACACTTAGGAACATTAACATATAGTAAAAATAGGAACCAATAGCCTGTATCTCACCAGCATGTTCTATCAAGAATCAATAACAAGTTGAATTTGTGAAGTTGCCAGGTTCTGCCGCCATGTTAGAGTCCTGTGGTCTTGATGTAAGAGATCAGTTTCCCAATAAAAGTGGGTGGAACTTTCAATGGAGGAAAGCTCAACAAATTGAATTAAAGTCCATATATGACTTTCTATCAGTGCTCAATAGTAACTATATTGATGTCTCTAACTATTTCCTTGTTATGAGCCATCAAAGTATGGTGCATTCTAAGTAAAGGCAATTTTTTTTATATTTCCAAAATTTGTCAAAAAATCAAAACAAAAAAATTCCAAAACTGTGAACAAACTTTGTAGAACGTATCCCAAGGAAGCCACATAAAAAAATTTTAATTAATCCAACCAGTAGTTTGGTCTGAGTTGATGTTGAAATTGCAAACAACGAAGACACCAAAGATGCTGAAGACAACGAAGACAATGTCAGACACAGCACCTTCACAATAGTCTAAAAACAACCTACACATACCATTCCCCCTACTATATTATTAAGTCTGCTTTTTCCCACCACCAAATAGAACTAATGAAGTCTCTTGGATGAGAGATGAAATATTTTCAATCACAAAACCAGTCCAGCTGAACTTGATGAGAATGAGAACTTACACAGACGTAATGAAGTATAGGTATTTATTTAACAGCATAAAAATGTACATAAAAGCATGTGCGTTGCAACATCCTAATGAGTCACATTGTCCATTTTTCTGTCATGTATAAAATAAAAAATAAAGTTGGTACAACTATGTAAGAAAAGTTGTTAGCACTTCACAGCTCAGTAATAGTGTAAGCGACGTGGGTGTGTATGAAGGAACAAATCAGTCAGAACAGGTACAGGGTCTGTCTCATAACTTTTTAGTGAGCTCCAACACACAATACAGTCCAACTCAACTCCTTGTATCCCCGTCTTCCAGAACAGCGCCCCCCCTTAGCGGAATAATATCCCTAATAACAGAATATCGATTTAACATTAGTGTAAACTTATATATGTACACATCATACAGTAATTATGTAAGAATATACTAAAACCATGTCTGTATAACATCGTCATAAACATGTCTTTACTATTACTTGCTTATTACCCCAGAATATTTGCTTATTAGTAGTATTTCCCATTTTCACTCTTACAATAATATCTTAACAGGAGGATAATGTTTAATAGTAAAGAGGTGATTATTGAGTATTACCACGCGATCACAGTAATAACTTGATGTTTACACTGGATATATTTGGTTAATATTAGACTGAAATTTACATAACAGGGTAACAAAAGCAAAAGATAATAATACAATAATATATGATAAGAATTATAGATGACAATAATTGGAAAAGATATTTAAAGATAACAACAGGGCCAAGCTGTTATTTTCCCTTTTAATACTTTGCAAATTATGTTTCATGCTATGATTTGTTACCTGGAAACAGTTTCTGGGTCATAACCATAAATCAGAGTTGTAAAATGTATAACTACCTCTTTGTTGCATATTGCATAGTGGTAACTATTTCCCCTCAATTGCTGTTATCATTGAGCTATTGTGCAAAATGCTATTGGAAGGGGTGTGTGTGTGTGTGGGGGGGATCTTTTGTCTGTTAAACCCTCATCTGTGTTTCTTTTTTTGTGTGTGTTTGTTATGAAAATCTGCCTAGGTGAATGAGATTTTAACTGCCTTGGGGCTCTTGGACTGTGCTCACACTCGTACTAGCTCCCTGTCAGGGGGTCAGTGTAAAAGGCTGGCCATTGCCCTGGAGCTGGTCAACAATCCTCCAGTCATGTTCTTTGATGAGCCCACCAGGTGAGAGTTGGTCTGTCTTAATACACGTAGTATTATGTAACAGCACACGACATCCTGACTTGGACTAGAATACACATAAAACATATAGCCCTAATCCCAATTCACCCCTTGGCCCTCCCACTTACCCCTAACCCTTGGCCCTTGCCCTTGGCACTACCCCTTGAAACAGATTTTCAAGGGGTAGGGGTTGAAACATTCCCCTATGAAATGATATTGGGATTGGGATTGGGCCATAGAGTTCCTTGGTCCTTGTTCACTAGATAAATTAAACTCAGAATTAACTTGGTTTTGTGGAAAGATGAATTGTTCCAGAGATATCTGGGAAGCTGAAAAGCACTCTTGTACAAATAGCACATCTGGCTGCATATTTATAAGTCTTGTGTCTGTTGGACATATGGTGTTGGAATGAGTTTAGAAATTCTTCATTATGACAGCAGTGCCATCTGGAAATCTGGGCAGTGGGATGCTCTGGTACAGCAGCTCTGTGACAAATAACTCTTGCAGAGAAAACTAATACTACTCTAACTGTAGTTCAATACTAAAATGGAGCTCTCACTGTAAAACCCTAAAAATAACCCACATATAAATCCCAACAAATAATGCAGACATGTTCTGAACTAGATACATCCAATTATACATTCAAAGTATGTTTATATAAAGAGGTGAGAAAAGGAAGGGTTGTGGGGTAATGTTCGGTGTAATGGTTCACTGCTCTTGCAGCCTTCTGCCAGTTTTAGGCTGTCTTCAGTTTTAGTTCATCATGACTGAATAACTTATGATGCATTAGAACTAAAACCCCCGTGCAAGGTTTCAGCAGGTTCAGTTTGAAGACTATTGTGGATGAGAAGTAAAACCTTGTTCTGTTCTTGACCTGTATCTCATTAATCATACACTTACCAATATTATGTAATAAAAAACAAACATAGTCATGGTCAAATATTTTCACACAGTACTGTATGGTGATGGAGTTGACCTTTGACTTTTGGCCACCAAAATCAAATCAGTTTGTCTTTGAGTCCATATAAATCATTACTAGACTTCTAGAAGTGGATTTTTTTAATGACAGGAGACAAACAGTGTTGCCATAGAGTAACTGTATGTGCCAAATTCAGACCTGGCTTTACAGTTTGCATTAATAGTTATCAGGTCTATGTTGGTTGTGTGATGTAGATTTGATATCATGCGAGCAATATGGTTTTATCATAAGAACATGTTCAAATCTAGACTTAAAATAATGTTATCTTAATAATTCAGTCAATTCCAAGACCTGACATTTAAGACATCCTTTCTACAGCCTGACATCCAGTTAGAGACAGAATAGTTTTGTAGTAAACTTCATATTCCATAATGTGTTAGTTCTGCCTTGAAGCTCAGATTCCTTCTGGTCATCAAGTCATGACACATTTTTATAGTATGTATCCACACATTTTCATCACTGCATTCAGATAATATTGCTCTAATAATAAACTCAGTGTACATCAGCACAACTTTTTAAAGAAAAAGTAAGAACCACAAAATTGACTGTTTTTATTTGGTATATACTGTTACATGAAATAGGTGTGTGTTTCAGTTATAAATGACATTTCATCTTTAAAGAGTCACACACTTGAGCTTTAGTCCCTTTTTATTGTTAATGTTTGGAAATCCAAGTTAGAAAAATCAATTATATGAGAAAGCCTCTCCTAGAGGACTTGGATCTTAAGGTTGTGAGTGTAAATAGCTGGTCATTGCCCTTTAGCTGGCAATGAATTCAGTAAACATTTTGTTGAGTGCAAACATACCTGAGGGAATAGTCAAAGTTGTGAGTCATGTGGGATTATTCATCAAAGTCACACAACACATCAAAAGGTTTTCATCCTAAACTTACCGGTCAGTAAATGTAATAAATCTCAATAAATGTCACACCATGGGCATAGTAACCTGTCATATTGTTATTATTTCACATTAATCACTGAAACAGTAAACAACTGGAAGGAATGTTTCAATTTTTCAATAGTTTCCTGTCTCTGCAAGGAATGGTTCATATATAGTTCACATTTACTTTAGATGCAACTTATAAACTCTCAGAGAATTACAATATATTTACCTTGTCGGCATAGCATGTTGTATTTTATTTCTTGTGTTCAGTTTACTTCCCATCTGCTTATTTATTTCTGCCTTCCTCTGTCTTTCTGCAGTGGATTAGACAGTGTGTCCTGCTACCAGGTGGTGTCTCTAATGCGTTCTCTGGCTCTGGGAGGACGGACCATCATCTGCACCATCCACCAACCCAGTGCCAAACTGTTTGAGATGTTTGACAAGGTAACATCATGGTTGGATGGAAGTTTATTAATTCATTGAAAAAATCTGCACCTGCATACAAATGCTTATTGGTTACAACCTGTCAGTAATCAACTGTCATTTCCTAGTAACTCTGACATAACCTTGTCCTTTCTCAGCTTTACATTCTCAGTCAGGGTCAGTGTATCTATAAAGGCACCGTCCCTTACCTCATCCCCTATCTGAAGACCCTGGGCCTTTACTGTCCCACCTACCACAACCCTGCAGACTTCAGTATGCCCACCACTCATTTATTCATTTTGCCACTCCTCATGTATTTAGCAGGATCTGCAATGCTTCTAATTTCCGCTTTATTTTAGTGTTGTTTTTTTTTGTTTTTGTCTCTGGTTCAGTCATTGAAGTGGCATCAGGAGAGTACGGAGACTTGAACCCTGTGCTGTTTGAGGCAGTCCAAGGTGGAATGTGTGCATTAGAAGAGAAGAAGAAGCAGAGCGAGAACAATGGCCAGTCAGTCTGTGCAACAAAGTACCCCAAGGTGGGTTCACGTGAGAACTATGTGTTGGTGTACTACAAGTTAAACTGAATTACTAGATGTGCAAAATTAAACTACGCACAAAACAGACTACTAACAAAGACTCTTAATTTTTGCATGTACTCCAGATCTATGCATTTTCTTGACCAAAATCAAAAGATTAAAATCAATGCGTCCATATAGCAGTGCTGTACTGTTTGCCAGCATTATTTAGATGTAAAGCATTAATTAACAAAACCATAAGTTCAGTCAGATGTGTCCACTATTCACCATCATAAATTCTGTGCAAAAGACTAATGGCACCTTCAGCTCAATTGCTTTTGCAGGGTTGAAATGCATACATATTTATTTCTGTCTTCTTCAGATACAAATAAATACAGGAAGTACGTACACAGTGTGAAAAAAAAAAAACCAAAACATACAATATGGCTAACTGGTAGACTATGTGGCTTCTAGAGGCTCAAATTAGTATTTAGTGTGTTCATTCCCATAAGAACTTTGACAAGTGTGGAATGAAACTTGTAAAACACCAGAACATAAACATGACACAAAACATGCGAAGTGCAAAGAGGTAAATACTGGACACTTGGGTCTGTAGAACTGATCTTTTTTTTTACGTGAAACTTTTGTTTTTAATTGATTTCTGTAATTCCTGATAGCATCTTAATACAGAGACAGGGAATTGTATTTGTGAGGCTATTATAACTTTGTAAAAATAACAAACCTAATGGTTCTCTGAGATTCTGCAGAGTGCTATATGTTAATGCAGTTCACTCACATACTAGCAGTTGTGATTTAAAATGCATTTTGTGAGGGCACAACAACATTGACCACTGACCTTTGAGTATACCTTACAATGCCAATTTTGAAGATATTCTTTCAAACTGTTCCCAAGATGTTATGTTTCAAATGTGATGGTGAACACACGTTCTTCTACAGATATGCTGATGTAATGCATTAATCAATGTATCAATACAGTATCATAAAACATAATGCAAATAATGTAACATTATTTAACCTCTACTATGTGACAATGTAGCACACTCACTACTGTGAGGATGTCAGATTAGGGCTGATATACACTTACAATTTAGTACATAGAACTTTATGATTTTGGACCAGAAGGAACAGCTGCTTCACAGGAGATGTAAGTTGAATGAGACTTAGACAAAGGCTAAACTTTATAAATGCCGGCTTGTATTTTTAGAAAAAATTGTAGAAAAATTAAATAAATACATTTCAAATAAAAGTTATCTCTCTTTTGGTACCAACAGTTCTCAGTAACAACTGTTTTCACTATTACAGTGGTTACAATTCTCTTACCTGGGTGCACCCAGTCTAAATCTAAACATACACAAGGCTACTTATTACTGAAATCACACTTCACATGCAAATTCAATAAACATTTCATGGACCATAGTAAATCATTCACTTTCAACATGATACGTTATTCTTAAGGGAAAGACTCCCAAAAGAAACAAAATCCACACCAAGTCCACTTCCTGTGTGTTTGAATGTGTATATGTAAAAAGTCAGACAAGTCCAGTCAAATGTTTAAAAGTTCCAGGGGAATGTCTGTGTGTGTGTTGGGAAGGAGCAGTTGGTGTATGCTGATGTAGAAGGGTTTTTTTCGTTGCAGTGGGCCTACCACACAGCACTGTGCAGTAGCAGGATCAGAGAGATCATCTACAGGGTTTGGCTCGCCATCAATTGTCAAATGGTCCAACGAAGTAACCATGGAAATTCAAAGATGTA
>JAPQRP010000006.1:3803720-3828723 GCA_037367295.1 Apogon hyalosoma
ATGACACCAAAGAACCAAAAAGAACCAGAAGAACATGGACACAAAGATCTAGAACAACTACAATGGACCAACACATGGAAAAGACAGGAAAGGATATTTATATAAACTCACAAAGTTTAGTTATGAACATTTACAGTTATTTCTATAATATACGAGTGTATTTAACAGGCAGAATATTAATAAAATTACGCTTATCTCTCTTTAGATATTTTATGTTCATATTTATTCAAGTTAGTCACATATAGTTTGTTAATGTAAATATTTTCATGTAATTTGACTTTTTTTACAGTAAAAAAATATTAAAGTTAGTATTTGTCATTATTTATAGGTAATTGTGCTCTTATTTGACTGGTTTTGATCCACTTTAGATCATATTGGTCTGAATGTGGAACCTGAATCATTTTCACATCATTGTTTATTAATATCTTCAGTGTACTTTTTACACTTTATAAATTCATCCCATGGAAGAGATTGGACCCTTTGGAGGTCCGGTTTTGGCCCGTGGGCCGTAAGTTTGACACCACTGAACTAGACAAAGAACCCAGATAACTTCTTAGACAAAGTGTGCAGATGCGTCGGACCATGTGAGACCACTAATAATCATTAGGGGTGTAACGGTGCACTCGTTTGTACCGAACAGTTTGGGTTTGGGGCCTTTGATACAATTCGGAGGTGTACTGAACGAACACGTGCAGGCGATGTGAAGAACGCACACAGAGTGGACACAAGCAGAACCATGTGCAGGGTTTACTCTATTTACTGTACATTCAGTGCCCCTGCAAAAATAAAACATGACAACAGAGAGTATAACAGGCACAGCAGCCGGTCAGACGTTCGAAGCAGGTTCAGTTTCACTGTCAGTTTCCACTGGTTCCTTTACAGCAAAAAGGGTTTTATTTTTCAACTCCAGTTGGTCAAATCCAGTGAACCTGCTCCTCTTCTCCTTCACCTGCCTCTGCTGTGGTGTCACTGTGAGGTCATGTTCACAGCCCCTCAGGGAATACTGAGGCATTCACAAACACTCAGTAAATTACAATGTTTGCCATAAACAAACACTGAACATTCAAAAATACATAACGTGGCGTGCCTGTTAATGCATAAATGACTGAACAATACTTAGTAGAAATGTCCTGTGTCCCACAGGTAGTTTACCCCCCCCACACACACACACACACACACACCCTTCACTGGTCTCCCTCACTGTACCAAATATATACTGAACCAAATTTTTTCTGTACTGTTACACCCCTAATAATCATACAACTAAGAATTTATTGCAATTTTCAATTAACTTGAACACTACATTGCACAAAACTGTCATGTACAGAACAGACAACAGTTCACACACAAACATGAACAAACAGTTCAAACACTGTTTGAAGTCAAAGCTGTGAAGAGATTCTTAACTTCACTGACATAAAAGTGTTTGTGTCTGAAAAAAAAAAAGATGCTTCAGAAAATATCATGTGTATGAGTGGACTGGAACTAAAATTAGAGATTTTGTGTGTGTGTGTGTGCGTGTGCGTGTGTGTGTGTGTGTGTGTGTGTGCGTGTGTGTGTGTGTGTGTGCGTGTGTGTGTGTGTGTGTCTTCATGCACCCACACAAGCTCTATAGACTGGGGAGACTTAATGCGGTCACAGTGTGATCAAACTCACAAGCATGCAGACAAATCCACATGTTTGAACGGACACCATGGGCATTCCATGTGAATGTAAATGTAAACAGATCAAGGCTAAGCTCCAGAGCCAGGGCCAACCCAGCCCCTACTGCCTCCTGTACAGGGAGGACCCCCTAGACCTGCTGTGGAGAGGGTGGAGGTCTGGAAACTTGATCAGGATAAGAATGGAGTGTACTGAAGAATGAGAGGAGGAGCACCACGCTCTTCCTCCCTCTGTATCCTCCCGTTCCTCCTCTTCCTCCTCCTCTAGGGTCACTTGTTGTCCATCAGGGACTGGACTTTGTGCACTAGCTCTCGTGCTATCTTCAGGATGTGTTGGACATCATGACGTTCAGCCATTTCTGTGAATCAGACACAGCAAAAAAAACAACTTTTACAGCTGATTGACATGATTTGACAAATTTAAGAGTCTCTGAAACTGCCTCTCCCAAATGTCAGAACCCAGAGTCCTTTTATTTTTATTTTTTTTACGATATGTTTTCCAAATTCCACTGGTGGAATGTAACTGATTATATTTACTTAAGTACAAACTTAACATACTTGATGTCAATCAAAGTATTCCCATTTCATTTTAATTTTACCTTATACTTCATTACATGAAATAAATGGATAAATTATCATTGAAATATATTAAAATATACATTAAATTGTGTGTTGAATCATCACACTATGATAGTTATATTTCAAAATATGATTTAAAAGTTTGGTCAAAGCACATTTCACCACACCAGAAGTCAAATCATATGTTAATCATTACATATATCATGTGTTAGAATATAGACTCAGATTGAGTTTGGAATATGTGTGTATGCATGCATCAATAAAATTTAATGAAAATGCTGGAATGGAAAGTGTGTATCCATGAGCCAAACTGCTCAGGACAGTTACATAGCAGGAGGAAATGTCAAGAGGCTGTATCACAAAATTCTAACAAAAGAAAACATTGAACTTGTAACTAATTTCTGATACCAGCCAAACTCTAAACAACAACAACAACAAAAAAAAGATGAAAAAAAGAGATGTTTGGACTTTCCCGTGTAGATCGCAAGAAAAATATACAAAACAAGACTGAAACAAGCCAAAACAGGAGGATCCACACAGGTGCAAAAACCAAAATGTCCAGGTTGGTACAAAGAGAATATTTAGATAATTTGACACACAGCATTCCATCACATTTCAGAGGGGAGTAAATTTACTCTAATACATACACTATATTTGTAATTTATAGTTACTTGTAACTTTTTGCATAAAAAACAAATGATAACTTATCTTGATTCAGTACCATAATACTGATCTTCTCAATAGTACACAAACGATCTGAAGTGACTCCACACTAATAAAAACAATCATTTCATATTCTAAAATAATAAAGTACATTGAACAGAGCCATTCTGCACACAGAGAAGACCTTACTTTTTTTTTTCAGATGATAAAGCAGATTTTGTCAGAGTAACACTTTGACTTGAGAACTTTTACTTCTAATCGAGTATACGTACATTTAGTACACTGTGACCTGTCTACTTTTACTTGAGTAAAAAGCAGAGGACTGATCACTTTTTTTGTCACTGTTCTTTCATCTCAGATGCTCTGAAATGTTATGTTAGAATATGTGATTGTTACATCAGTTTATATTTTTCTAAGTTTGGGATCTGAGGAGATACCCATGCTGTCTTTTGTATCTTGTGCTGGGTTTTTGTCCTTATCTATAACACTGACACTGAGCTATTTTTGCCAGCATTTCAGTCTTTCTGTATCTTAATCATCATGGATCTGGCATAAACTTAGCCTATTATTGATATATGAGTCATATGTGAAGGTGATTCTTCATTAACTTGCTTGACTCAAGATCCCGACACACAACTTATTCTTGCTGATCCTGTCAAAATGTGATGGCACAGTCATGAATATCACAATATGTGATATTTATGATCATACTTTCAGATTAAGAAATTAAAGGATTGAAAACAGAGAAGTGGTTTCATTCCTATTAAAAAAAAAAAAAACATTTATGAAGGACTTGGTTTTCCCTCTAACCTTTAGAAAACAAGATCAAGTATTTTTTTACTGAGCATATTTTCCTTCAGCCATAAAGTGTACTACTGCTGTTACTGAAACAGAAAGCCTCTCACTGGCCTCGCCGTCTCCAGGTCTGTGTGGTGCCGAAAGCAGGCAACAGCAGTTTCTTTTCATCTGTTTTCTTATTCTTGAGCTTATCAGTGGCTGTATTTATAAATGGAAGCTAAATCCAGTGTTTATAAATTTAAAATCAGTCATGACCACAATCTGCGGTGACCAAAAATAACTGAACCAGAAGGACATGGGCACCAATCAACGGTAAGACAACAAAACACCAGTAACATTTGCAACTTTTCAACACAGACTGTTTGTGAAGTGATTATATTTGTTTAGTGACTCATAATATCAGAGCATTAGAGCAAATCTCTGCATAGACACAGGAGGATTTGTGGATTATTTACAAAACTCTTTGTAAATTATGAAAATCCCATTTAATATGAATGCCATATGAAATGTATATCACTACCTGAACATTCAAATTATCTCATTCCGATAACAGAGATTTGTCGTGTGTAAACATTAAATTATTTATAATATTTAATTGAAATTATTTGAATATATTTCAGTGGAAGCATCATTTAAAATACAGCCAACAAAAACAAGAAATGTGGTGATTAAAAAGACAATCCAGAATAGAACAGATATTTATTGTCACTGTTGCAGGAACAATGAAAGGCAGTGTAGCAGCTCTGTTTTTGTTAAGCAGATGACTAACTGAAGCAATCACAAGTAGGATAAAAAACAACAGATGTCAAATCAGAGTTCAGTCCATTACTCTTAAATCACACACCCCGTTTACCTAGTACTAGAATGCAATCTGTTAGTTATCCAGATGAGGATAATGCACTGAGATTTCAGTTGGACGCTTAACAGCTTTATGTGGAGGCCAAACTGGACAAGCCACGCTTCTGTCAACCAGCCCCAGGGCAGCTGTAGATGCTGATGTAGTTTACCACTACCAAAGTGAGAATGTGAGAGCGAATGAATAATGGGTCAATAATGTAAAGTGCTTTGGGTGCCTGGAAAAGGCATTATTATTATTATATATATGTGTGTTTACAGAGACAATTCAAGACAAATTTTAGAGCAGGTTATCAGTGGAAAGACGGCCTATCGTAAAGCTAAAGGTGATGGTAAGACAAGTGGTCAATCAAGAATAACTTAACCAGGACAAGATACTGTTTGACCATCCAATGTCGAAGCTACTTTCACATTAACAGAGCAGTCAGACACTGACATAGACTCACCTTCCACTGATAAAAATGAGAAATCCTGTTAATGCTACACTTAAACCTGACCTTAGTTATAACAACAATAATATTATGATTTGCCACCATTGTAAATTACTAGTGCAGGAGAGAGACTGGATTAAAAATAACAGATGTAAATACAAAGTCATGATCAGAGGGTTCATTATCTGGATAACATGTCCTGGTACGGATCCCATTGTCTACCAGTGTAAATGATCCTTGAATCCAAGTGAACCCTTGTGCCAAATTTTACAACATTCTGTCAAACTGTTCCTGAGATAATGTGTTTTCAATGTAATGGGAACCAACAGACCAACCAACGTCTGTCTAGAGATGTACTGTGGACAAATCTACGAGCCCATTAAGAATAACTTAACCAAAAAAACACAAGGCAAATGAGGTCTTTCAGAATAGTAGCATCAGTATAATAGTGAAACAATAGAAAGAGCAGTATCTCACCGTTGAAGAACTTGATGATGTCTGTGAAGTCCATGTTGTTGTCGATTATGATCTCTCGGTAAACAGTGACAAGGGCCAAGGCCAGGAAGAGGACGAAGTGCTGCGAAGATATCCTGGGAGCCACCCAGATCACCTCCCACACAGCAAACACATCTTCATACAGCAGCTCTGCACACATGTATTATACAGACTTTATATATAACCAAAGAGCATCTTCCTAGACAGAAGCATGTATGAATGATAAGACTTATGGGATGTAAATCTATTGATTGTTTCATTTTTGATAAAATGAAGAAAGAAAGATATCAGGAAAATGGCAGATGAAAACATCTAAAAAAGGTGTTGAACAAAGGAAGTCTGTACACCATCAACAGGATTAACTGTAACAGGGCGTTACCATAGTTTCATCGACACTGAGTTCAGTCGCTTTCATCCCAAGAAAAATTACATAATGTATATGGACTTTCAGATTCAAATATCGTCAGCAACCCCTCTTGTACCCAGAATGTACATGTGTTTAGCAAAATATAGTTCTTACTCGGGAAAACTCCTATTTCAGATATCTACGATCTAAGTGTTACAAGAAAGAATTTGAATATGAAACATCTAAAATAAAAAGCCATACCAGATATCCATGTCATTTTGAATGTAACCACAATCCACTGTAACAAACAAACATTTTGTTACATGATATCCAAAATTTGCATTACAGCAAAAAAAAAAAAAGAAAAAAAAAAGAGCACTTTCCCCCCACCTAAAATTACCAATTGTGACTAAAAACCAAAGGGGTAAGGACCACATCTCCAAAATGAAACCAACATGGAAGTACTTTAAAGTGTAAAATGCTGGATCCCATAACCTTCATTGAACTTCGCAGTATTTTTTTCCATCATTCTGTTTCCGTGACTTTATTTGGACTTTCTTCCGCTTCCTGGGCACCACCATCACCCAAGACCTAAAATGGGAGCCGACCATCAGCTCCCTCATCAAGAAGGCCCAGCAGAGGATGTTCTTCCTGCGGCACCTGAGGAAATTCAAGCTCCCAGTGATGGTCCAGTTCTCCACGGTCATCACTGAGTCTATCCTCATCCTCCATCACTGCGTGGTCTGCTGGGGCCACTGCCACGGACAAAAACAGACTGCAGTGCATTGTGCGCTGTGCTGAGAAGATGATTGGCTACAGTCTCCCATCCCTCCAAGACCTGTACACCTCCAGGACTCTGAGGCGTGCAGGTCAGATCACAGATGACCCCTCTCTCCCTGAACATGGACTTTTTGAACCACTTCCCCAAGGCAAAATGTTAAATGGACTGCACTTCTATAGCACTCTTCCACCTTCATGGTGCTCAAAGCACTTTACAAAGCCTCACATTCACACACACACATTCACACACCAGTGGGCGGCAGCTGCCATGCAAGGTGCTGCCAGACCCACTGGGAGCAATTTAGGGTTCAGTGTCTTGCCCAAGGACACTTCGACATGTAGACAGTCGGAGCCAGGACTCGAACCGCCGACCCTTCAGTCATTGGACGACCCGCTCTACCAACTGAGCCACAGCCGCCCCAGGCAGGAGGCTACGATCCATTTGGACCAGAACCTCATGCCACAGGAACAGTTTCTTCCCCTCTGCTGTTAAACTCCTGAACTCTAAATAACACCAACACCAAATTCACTGCATTGTCACTTTATCCACCTGCTGATTGCACTGTTCATTACTTGCACTATCTGCACAGAACTGCAACCGGTACCGTTATAGTCTCTCTCAACTCACAGGCTTTTTCCACACTGTACATTGCATATTGTATATTTTGAACTGTATCTTACTTGTTTATTCTCTATCTTACTTCTTTTTTTATTTTATTCTATTCTAGTAATGTGAACCCTGTTTACTTATGGGGTAATAAACATGATTCTGATTCTAGAAAGTGTTCTGGTCCATCTTTAAATCATTCCTCCATTAATAAGATTTTATGGCTAATAGAGGATATTGATGTCAGACTCTCTGAGCTTCTGTTTATTCTGTTCACTGTCCTTCACTCCTCACATTCAGCAGTTTTTAAGGAGACTGAAGCTAAAATTGAGTTTCTATTTCAGGATAAAATCTTACTTTTCTTTAGTATTAAAGAGACTTGTTGCTACCACTTTTATGTGTGTGTTGGACAATGGTGACATTATTTACATGAATGCATCATCACAATGCTTACATATTCTCAATACTGTTTATCATGCTTGAGTTGGAAGAACAGAACATTTTATGCACAGACTGAAACACTAGTATTCTTTTATTTATAAATGTATTTTGGGTCTGCTTCTTTCATATTTACTGGTCTACATCGGTTGGACTGACTTCAATAATTATAGTCTCCAGTGCCAGGATCTGTTATCTCTATGTGTTCCAAAAGTCAGGACAGAACTGGGAAAGAAAGCTTTTACATGTTCTGGTTCCACTGCCTGGAACAACCTACAGAAGGAACTAAAAGTGAAGGAGCTGGTCTCTAAATACATGTAAAGTCATTTTAAATTAATGGGAAAAGGATACATGTGGATGTAGATGTTTTTCAAACAGATTGAATTGGTTTCTGCTTTGAGGTGCTTTTAAAGAACATTGTTGTATACTTCTAGTACCTTTTAATTTATTGGTGGTGGTTTATATGTATGTTTTTAATTTGGTGTTTTATGTATAATTTTAGAACTAAGTTTTACTATGTGTTTTATGTAAGTTTTTAGAATGGCTAAAATTTTTATTTTCTGTAACTTCTGCTGCTGTTGTCTTAGCCAGAACACTCTGCCAGGGCATTGCTTTCCTGGTTAAATAAAGGTTAATAATAACTCTGTTTATTAAGAATGGTAAAAAACAAAGTTATCACCACAGAGGCTCTGTTTATATCTTCTACAGAAAATGCTGAAAACATTGTAAATGTAGACATTCCTATGTGAATTGTGAATATGTGTTGACAGGTAGAGAAGGAGAAAGTGCACATGCTATATGAAATATAATGTGAGGCTGCTCTTCTCAACACCACGGACTCAAAATAACTTCATGTAGTTGATCAAAATGAAATGACAGAGAGCAGGTCAGTAGGAGCAGCGTTCACCTCTCTTGAAGTCCAGCAGGAACCATCGGTAACAGAAGTAGAAATGAGTGTAATCTCCGTTCTGCTGCATCAACTCAAACAGCTCAGAGTCCAGGATCTGATGTAAGAGGGAGGATCGGTCAGGCTTGAGTAAAACTAACATGCACACACATACAAAGTGAGAGCTGTCCATTACCTGAATCAGTGACCTCATGTTGGCGAAGTGTGTGTCCATGGCTCCTCCGTTAGGGAAGTTCTGACTCATTCTCTTCATTAGCTGAGTGAAACAGCTGTATGCCAGGCACTCTGACACACACAGAGTATACAGGGTCAGGGAGACACATCAGTAATAGGAACACAGTGAACATTTGTCTCCCTCACAGACACCCATCACCTCCAGTGCAACCTGAGGAATTAGGGTGTTTTAGTACAGCATATGATCTATACACATATATTTCCAAAACTATTAAAGTATGCATTAGTGCAGTGGTTCCCAAACATTTTTGGCTCGTGACCCCATTTTAACATCACAAATTTCTGGTGACCCCAGACATTCAAAACATAGACATCTTTCTCTTGGAGATGTCTTAGTGGGGCCAAGCAGGTGAAGAAATCGTTCCATTCTCTGTTCGGTCTGGTTTTCTGACTGCGACTGTGTCCGGGCAGGTTGAAGCGTAGTAACGCACACAGTCACATGACTGGGCCAATCAACATATGCCCTCTCAGATATTATATCCTGCATTTTATTTGAACTGAGTTTTATTAGGAAAAGTGTCTGGTGTTTTAATTATAATGAAATATATATTGAATCATTAAAAAATATTTTTTATAAGTAATTTTTTACAATTTTTTTATCGTTTCTACTAGAAATTTCAGATGACCCCATTTGAATTTCAGGCGACCCCAAGGTTGAAAAACACTGCATTAGAATCTGTAACAGAAAATGTATAAACAGCTCTGGAAAAACTCTGGAAAAAGACCCTTCTAAATCCAGATCCAAATGCTCTTAAAAACCTCAAGAACATAATCGAGAGTAAGGTGGATCATATGCCTTAAAACAAGCCAAGCTGCTGCATTTTTGCTCCACAAGCAACAAAAACCACAATGATGGTGATGTTATGATGATCAGTGTTATTCCACCAAATACTGATTTTTACTATTCCTACACTAAAACAACAGTATTGTGTGGTTGAAAATGAATGAACTTGTTTCCTTTGTACTATTCAAGCTCTAAAACATTGCATTTGTTTACCAGTGGTCATTTTCTTCAACTAAATATTCTAAATGATAATATTTCTATTTGAAATGTAAGTTAAGTACCATCATCAGTTGATAGAATAAACAAAATGCCATTTTGGTCAAACACATAGCTATAAAGAGTAATAATTCAGGTCTTCGGGTCTATCTTTTCCAATAGCTGTATCCATCTGTGTGGCTCTGATGTCAGGCACTTTGTTCCAGCTATCTAAATAAATGAAAACAATTCACATTTACTGAACACACCACCACTCAAATTTCTGAGCAATGTGGTCATTCTTTTCTTCCTCACCATCATCCAGGATGACCATGAGAGGAGCGAGCAGGTCACACATGCCCTGAACATATCCCATCTCTAAATGCTCCCACACGTAGCTGCAGGAAAAAGAAGACACGTCCACAACATCAGTAGCTGCACAGACCTTCACTGCCCTTAAACACTGTTAAAATACTTTACTTTTGTAATTCAGTGGTTCTGAGGCAGTCTGAGCTGTGTGACATGTTGCTTTCTAGGTTTATTATACAAAATACAAAGTAAATAATACATAGGTAAATAAATAGATACAAATACAATTAAAAAAATAAATAAATACATATATTTAAAAAGAAAAAGAAAAAAAGGAAATTAAATTTAAAAAAAAAAACAAAAAACACAGCATTGGTTTAAGTTACCAGTCTTCACCTAAATATGTAGAAATATACAAATATACTCTACTAGTCCCAATTTATCACATTAGTAATGCTGTCGAAATAAGTCAGAAAAGGCATCCAAACCTTGTTAAATTGTCGTTATTTCCTCTCAGAGTAAATTTGATCTTCTCCAACTTCAGGTAAAACATAATGTCCCTGATCCACCTGATATGGGATGTGGATTTAGAGCTCTTGCTATTTAATAGTATTTGGCGACAAGCAAGTAAGGTAGTAAAGGCCACAACATTGTACATATTTAACGGCCAGTCACAGTCCCCAGGTCTTAACACCAAATAAAGCTATCACAGGATGTGGATCAATAACCATATTAAAACCCTCACTCAAGGAGTTAAATATTGCTAAAATGGGTTTTATTCATTTCTAAAGGCTCTTAATTTTTTTTAATCCCCTCTACATCACTTCACTGCTGTCTTAATGTGTGCCCTCATCAGACATGATATAATGATTGTACAGCTTTGAAAGTACAGGCTGTTTTTTACCAAGTCTGGAAAATCAAGTTTTAGTCTCTGTGTACCTGCAAATCCATTTTTAGTCGATATGATATTTTAAATATACCACTGTATTTTATTTCTAACTGTTCTTGTTTTAGCTGATTTATTGCTTTTTTTTTATTTTGATGTATACAGTTATTCCTCATATTTTGTAGAACTACATTTTCATATTTTTATCACTACTGTGTATTTTATTGTGATTATTTAACTTAATTGAAAATGGGCCCCTCAGCTCTAAATAGAAAAGAAAATGAATTGTGTATTTCACAGTGTCATCTACTGTTGTTCTCTTTACCTGCACATGATGTTGCGTAGTTTCTCCAGGTTGGCTGTGGTGAAATAATAATAGTTGCGGTCACAGCGCTGCACATCTTTGTCTATTCTGTGGAGGTTGAGGGCGACTGTGTCCAGCAACTCAATCTGCATTAAAGAAACATTATTTTACATTTGAGTTTCATTTCTATTGTGTTTTTATCAGAGTGTGTCCGTTTGCTGCAGGTCAAGGATAATGAACTGTTTGAAGTTTCATGACAGCCTCTTGTTAGATATGTTTTGCAGACAATACGTACTGTATATGAGGAGAGTGAGGGTGAAATTCCCTCTGCAGCTGCTCCATTGGTCACCAGTTTGTCCAGCTGGCAGCACAGTCTGTCTTCAGTCAGAGAGTCCTGACATTCCCCTAGCCCTCCAGGAGTCCTGCCCTCCTCCCCGACCCCCCCTTCCTCCTCTGTGCTCTGACCGTCATCTATGCTGGACAGGATCTGGGAGTGAGCAGAGGTCACCGAGTAGTTTCTGGATGATGGGAGACCAGAGTCAGGGGAATCAAACTCCACCAGAGGGCGCTCTTCTGCTGGGAGGGCAGCAGGAGGGACCAGGGTGGTCATGGTGGGAGTGCTGTCCTCGCCACTGGGGGTCTCCTGGCTCCCTGTGTCTGGCTCGTCCACAGACATGAAGACCTGATGAAGGATGAAAAGGATGAGGTTTATCGTTTCACCATAAAAAGTGTCAGAATCTATTCTCAGTTCAGTTTGTGTTGGTGCATCTTTTTTTTTTTTTGCCTCCAGTTATGGCTTATCCTCCATTGAAAACATGTAGTTTTGCTGAAGACTCATTTAGTATTGTAAAGATTATAGGATTTAATTTTCCTTATTGCAGTGCTTGCGTCACATAATTGAATGTCATCTCACGGAGGCAACATGATGAGAAAAGTGTCACATGATCAACAGAGATCCATTTTACTCATGGAGAAATACAACTACTTCTACTACTACTACTACACATATAACCATAGTGAATACACATAAGACAAATATGGCATTTCCTTTGGATCTAAACTTTGAGAATCCATGTTATAGCACTTCAATGTGGGCCAAATGATAAGATGCATTTATGTAGCAATCACTATATTGTATTTTAATGTTGATTTAATGAACACAATAAGTATTAAATCTACCAAATCAGTGGAAAATAATAAAAAATATAGACAAACACGCACAACACAAACAACTGATCAACCCAGTAAAAAGGTTCCATGACAGATTTTGGGTCCTGAGCTTACATTTAGGAAAAGCAGTACCATTAAATCTGGTTGTTAATGCTGATTATTCCAGCACATCTGACATTAAAACATCTAAATTATTTAATCATAGTGGTCTGTCAAGTAAACCATTACAAACAAACTTAATAGTAGATGATATTGAGTAGTGTAGGATCATGGGAGCTGTTATTTTCACGACCATTGCTGGTACAAATGTCATGTCATTTCTTTTGATAATAAAATAGCTTCTTTATTCAGTGTTTACCCATTAACACAACAACACTATAAACAGGAGACAAAGTAAAATGAGCAAAATTAGGGATTTTCTCTGAAAGTGTACATTGCTGGAAACATTTGATGCAAGTACACAAGTAAACAAAGCATAACATACACCTAGTTTTTAGATCTTTTAATACATAAATGTGACATAGTATAGGTTTAATGTGTTTCTCTATAGATCGATTGTAGTTACAGGATGCACACAGACGCACAGCAAACTAAACTGTTACTAGAAGTGCTGTTGCTAATATATCTACCAATAATAAGTACAAATATCCATAACTGCTATCACTATTACTCCAAATACAAGTACTAACAGTGGATATACTACTACTGCAGCTGTTAGTACCAGTAACAGAAACCTCTACCGTCCACGTAACTATATGATAATCACTATCAAAACTAAATGGATAAATGAATAATGATGATGGAGGCAGGAGAGAAACAGGACCACAGCAGCAGGTCCAGAGATACAGAGCAATATTTGGCAATTGCAGGAATTGCAGGCAGTTTCTTACAGATGCTTTTGTTGTATTTTTTTAACTTTATTTTTTTTTACCTCCCATACACTTCTAAAAATCATTAAGAAATGACATTTTGAGTGTTTTGCTGCATATGGAAAAGCAGGCTTCAAATTCATTGTTCACTTTCTTGAAAAGAAAATATTAAGTATTAAATTTTAATTCCTGATGACTGGATTTTGGTATAGGCCATTGCTGATGCTCGTGAAAGATCAGTGGATCCTTGATAACTTTTTCAGGACCAAATTTCCACATTTTGCATCTATCCTTCCACTGTCGCTTAGGCTAAAAATTTAATTTGCATAAAAAGAGTGAATGTTCTTGTATAAGTCTGGAAAACACACGCTCAATGCTGTTCAGTGTGGGGCGTCTTTACCTCATTGCTCAGTGTGGAGTCTCTGTGAACGAGTCGCAGAACGTGACTGTCGATGCTGCTGCCTGAGGAGAGCTTCGCAAATATCGCCGACTGCATCTCTTTCTCCCTCTGCTTGACGATCACTTCACAGGCCTTCCATTCCCGCATCACCTGCTGGTATCGCTCGCTGATCTTTGCATCAATCTGCTCAGGGGCATAAGGAGTGACCAGGTTTCTTTTTTAAACCATAAAGACCCAAACAGCCACCGGCAACCAAAAGCATCTACTGATGTAAAATGTTTAATAACTGTTGATCCACTAATCCTATCAGTCCATGTAAATAATTGGTGTAAAATGCAGTTTGTCATCATTTCATGGTCATCGGATATGACCCATCTGGATGTTAAGAGTCTCAGTAGTAACATGGAAACACCATAAAACCCACAGAGTTTGACATGACAGTGGATGGAGACACTTGTTTTTATGTTTAGTTACTGATATCTTTGCTGAAAAAGTAATTTTTTCTTCAGTTTTCTCTTTTTCTGATTTAATAGCCCTCAAATTTAATCAAAGCTTTTATGAATATCTACATGATCATGAAATTAAAATGCAGGAAAATACATGATTCTCAGTGAAAAAAAACACAATATACAGAGGATAATATTCTAATAAAATATGATAATAAATTGAGATAAATCCCATAAGAAAGGGACAGAGAAAAAATGATTTGGGAACTGCCACAAAAATAGCACTAGGTCTTTATGGGTTAAACTAAAAGTCAAATCAGGCTCTGTGTGTGCTGTACCTGGCTGATGTCCTTTTTTCCCATCCCGAACTTGTAGTGACCCAGCAGGAAAGGCCAGACCTCCTTCCTGATGTCGTGCTGCACACCACCATAATAAACCAACCGCAGCAGCTCCAGCTCCTTGTAGTTCTACTCAGAGATGGAGAAATAAATAGTCTCCAGTGTATTTTATTTACTGATACATTTATTTTTATGTCATACACAGCCAGTCCCCAACTGTCACATGATCAAATCTTTCATTCCATTATTATTCCATTATTTGGTCATTCAGTTAATTTACTGTTGAAACAGGCCCTTGCACCAAAGTTTGGCCAGTAAAATCTGATACAAAAATTGAAGTTCAATTATTCTATTATCTTCCATCAACATAAAAAATAAAAAGTCAACATACTGTACTGTGCAAATGTCTTAAGCCATCTTTAGCTTTGTTGTTTTTGCAAGGTTGTAAATATTTATATTTATTCATATTTATTCTACTCTCTTTACTAAATGACAAGAAAATACACACACACAAAAATCTGAACTCAATGTTATTTCTCATTTCTACAGTTAAAACTCAGTTTTCAACAAGACTTCTGTCACATGGCAAAAAGGCACCAAAACTGTAACATCTGAAATGTAAATGAAAATTGGTGAAGATTAGTGTAATAAATCTCATATCATCTGATAAATACAGTTCAGAGGCACAAACTAAACACTTCATATACTGTATTAAACCTGTTGAACATTTTCCATTCTATATTTCCTTTATATTCTGGTTGTATCTTGGAACAGATATGTGTGGCCATTACGACTTATCAAAACAACAAACCTAATGGTGGCCTAAGATTTTTTAAAAAGTATGTCTCTTATGGCCTTGTAGACAAGACAAAAAAAATGTTTTCCTTTATCCTGACAACAAACAGTGCGTTCTCTGGAGCAGCATTAAACTTGTCAGTCTCTATGGCTAATTTTAATGCACACATCATAACTGTGCACAAAAGGATCTTAGTTATTTTTGTTTAAATTAGGTTTCCATACTGTAGTTATAGTAAATGAGACAAATTTATATCAACAGATATATATCACAAGAGCTATATTCCTGACATACAAAAACCATTTTGTTCCTAATCTCCAGAGTAGGGTAACAGGAACAGTAAGTGACTGTTTCAATGACAAATCATTCACATAAAATAAGAATTTAAACTCATTAGCTCAGGGATGGCATTGCAAAATGCCCCTATTAAATATATTTTCCGAAAGTCTCTAATCAGATATTTTCACAAGTATGTTCCAAAGCCGAAGCATCTGATGTTTCCATGTGATGTAAAGTTTTCCACTAATGGCTACAACTGAAATTATTTTATTAACACCAAAAGGAGATCAAACAGCTCTAGGATGGATGTAAAACTTTTAAGATCATGGAAAGAGTCAGACATATGTCCAGTCTGGAACCAGTATTAATACACTGAGCTACAATATCTGATGGCCTCTTTAAATGTCAAACACTCATTCAACACCAAGCCAAGATATTTATACTGATCAACATATGACCACAATATCAAACCAAAATTAAAAACACAAGCATAAAGCATTAGGAGGGGAATGATAACAGTGTGAAGAAACATACAGTGGAAGGACAGGACGAGGAAGAGGATTAATGACTCAACAAGGGAAAGAGTGAAGAAAATAGAGCTGAGATGAAGGATGAGATAAAGGACGCATATGAGGAGAGCGTAAATTAGTAATGGTTACTTTGTTGGAGCTGATGAATGGTAGCAGTGGTTCGTGTAATAGCTATGTCAGTATCATACTGCACTCTGTAAAGAGACTTCATTCCTCTCAATGTCATTATATTCTTATTAGAGCGGGGGAGGAGGAGGAGGAGGGAGGAGGGGAGGAGACCACAGCGGCAGCTCATAATGTCTGATTATTAATACTGTGCTCCATCAAATGATAATATACATCACTGCTGTCTGAATGTAGGATGGAAAATTACAGATACCTTCCAATGACAGAGTTATAAGGAGTTAAATTAAAAAAACAATTACAAATGAGAATCTACATTTAAACAACAGGGGAATATAATGCAATTATACAACACTTAGGTTTGCTATAGTGTAGATTAAAAATACATTTATAACTTTATAGTCTCAGTTTTCTTGTTGACAATTTACAACTTCCATCTCCCCTCCCCCACAGGCTGGATTTTTTTAACCAACAATGGTTCTAATTCTCTGTTGTACTACCTCAGTTATTTTATTTCCAAGTACAAATACAGTCTGTTCTAATCCAAGGAAAACACCTATCAAGTACTTATTAGAACGAAGTGCTTTTTGCAAATATCTAGTGCAAAACATTGTACTCATATTAAGTGTAGATAAATAAGTAATACTGATACAGCTATAATATCTATCGCAACACTTTTGAATTGAAAATTATGAAGCTGATCTCTGCCAAAACTTAAACAGAACAGACACAGTGTCATTTGTAAATATAAACTTCACTTTTCAAATACTCATCATATTACAAATACACTGATATTATGCTTCAGAAATAGGAGTTGTTACTTTCACCACAACTACAGGTGAAACTGTCTATGTGGCATGATTCAAGAAGGAATCACTTTAACAGGATACAATGTTTCATTTAAGTTTTGTCATTTCCTTCCAATGAAACCATATTATTATAGATTTCTCCAAATATGAGAAGTGCTGGAAACACTGACACAATATTAAGTATCCAGATCAGCTAAATATATTACATAGGTTTAGTCACATGCACATACTTTAATGCAAGCTTGAAGTGATAAAGTAATATTTGGCTTTACTTTTCCACAGTAGTATTAAATGGTATCATATTATTTATATCTGAGTTGCAGATAGGAGGTAGGCATTGTCAAATATATTCTGGTGATTTATGTTTCTTGCAGCTTTAAATAATGTGTGATTTTTCTAAATATGTTTACTGATTTTTATTACATCATCTCTGTTCATAACTTATTTCTTCATGTCATGTACACAGTTGATACGGAACACTAGTGTTCTATAATATAACACAGGCCACAGAAAGGTTGAGTGCCGGGAAGGAATGGAAGAACAGTAGCAACGAAGTGATTTGATTTTATATAACAGTGGCGGTTACACATCCTGATACCTATATGCTACTGTAAGTGAAGTTGAAGATGTATAACCTTGTTTTGAAGCAAACAGTACACTTGCTCAAATATTAAACTGAAATATGCACTGTAAAATGACAGTATTTATGTCAAGTGGATCCTTAAGATTTACAGCAGGACTTGTAATTGCCACATGGATCTCATCACTCCTCATAGACGTCCTAAGCTTACATCAGTGCATAAAATATAACTGCACACACCGGCCGTTATTTATCAGGGGAGGTGACTGGTGTGTTTTTCAATATCAGTGACTTTAGGATGACTTGGCAATCTGCAGCGATTCCTGGCCATCGTGTGGGTGAGTGGTAAGATGGGAATTTTAAGAATTATTCTACATATGTTAAACCTTGTCTTACACAACTAAATAAACTCATGTAATGGTCAAAGTATGTGGAACGGACTGTGATCTAGTCAAGATGTATATATGCTGACCTATGCCTTTCACAAATATAAAGTCACTCTGTCCACATTTGACTGGACGGCTCCTCTATGTGGGTGCTTATTCAGAGGACCCTGTCCCTGGTGGGCTGAGCGGTACTGTTGCTGTGTTAGATGTTACTACCTATGTTTCTCAATTTGTTTACTTTACCGCTAATCTGTTTGCAATTAAAGCAATTGTCTGTGAGAATGTTTTTTCTTTTCTTTTCTTTTCTTTTCTTTTCTTTTCTTTTCTTTTCTTTTCTCTTTTTTTAACCTGTCCTGTTCAGCAATTTGGCCTCCAATATGAGTGGACTGGATGCCACCTGTTGCTTGACAGTTTTGATCTAGGAGGGTTTTGAACCCTATTGGTTGGATTGTATTATTTTATTGCTGTACAGATGTTACCTGATGGGAGAACAGAACAGGGGTTATACACAAACAAACATTGATACAAACCCTGAAACAACAGGTGAAAACAGAACAGTAACAACAAAAACAACAACAACAGAAGAACATCAGTGAAGTGAAAAACAGAATAGTCCAATATCAGAATTACCAGTAGCAAACAACAAGTGGAAAAAAAAAACAAGAGACAAAAACAGCAACAGGAGAACATTGGTGACTTTAAAACAAAATGACTTACCTGAAGGTAACAGTCAAGTGTAGGTGTGTGTCTGTATGCATGTTTGAACGTGTATGTGTGTGGGAAATTGTGACAAAACTCGCCCATCAGCGCCAGCAGTAGGACAGGGACAGCCTGGAGGGCAGAGGCAGCCCAGGGCCAAAAGGACCCAAAACCACACCCCTTGGTGCAGCCCCATGGTCAGAGCCAGAACTCCAACCTCCGAGCCACAATGTGCAAAATCTTTTCTGCCACCACACGTGGGTGTTGGATTAAGATGGCTGAACCCTGGTCTGTGTGCACCCACCTTACAGTCTTTTTGGTACTTGCTCCACACCTCCTTGCTGAGTCCTCCAGATGCCTCACAGGGTCGGTCAGGAGGCACGATGTTGTGGTTGACCAAGGCTGACAGGTGAGTCCGCACAGTGGACAGATGTCGACAGTAAGCCAGCCCTGATGGAAAGGTGAGACAGACAGATACAGCTGAGACCAGGAAAAGCTGGAGTTGAAATGTGAATGATGTAGCTTTATGTACATCTAATACAGGAAATAGAACAACAACATATAAACTATAAATATAAAAGGAGGGAAAATCTGTGTAAAGTGCTGTATACCACCACAGCCACAGATCAAGACTCAAAAGGTCTTAATTTGCTGTGGAAGTTTTGAAGGGAATCCAGATGACAAGTAAAAGGATTTTTCCTAAAAGCATGAAACTTCATACATATCTGCCATCTGGTGACCTGAACATTTTCAGAAACGCCCCCTTGGGTCTGTTTTATTTTTTATAAAACACAGAGTAGGTGAAGTCTGCAGCAGTAGTATGATGATCAAGGAACACAATGAAATCATATACACATCATAAACTACTCAAGCAAATAGTTCAGGGTGAATTTAATAATGCTGCAAGATGGAAATTACAGAATCTGAAAACAGACAACTGACTTTGTAACTTGTCTGTTGCATGTTGGGACTTTTAAAGCTTAATCCTTTTCATCATTACAACCTGAAAAGGAAGTGACAAATTTAAAATATTAAATATATCTTTAACTACCTGGCTTAAGAAAAGGATGTCTCAAAAGCACAAACATTCAGTACACTAGTCTTTAGTTCCCATTTTACACCAAATGGTAATGAACATCTTTAGGTTATTATATTTTATTTTTTATATATTGGACTTTCTTCTACAGTTTAGCTGAACTGAAATTAAAATGTGGCTAGATTAAAAAAAAAAAAAAAACTATAACTCAAACGGTATTTTGTATGTTCAAAAGGACTTAAGTCAAACCATAGAGAAAATGTCTTCATTCATTTATTTCATCCAAAAGCCGGGTATTTTGGGCAGTTTGTTTAGCTGTGCCAGTTTTTGCTACCAGATGAACAGATGACATCATTTGTCTGCTGCCTAATCCATGTCTGGCATCATGGAGATGAAGATCTGGAGAAAGCCCTAGACTTCCATTTGGGATTAAGATGAACACCCCATATTACAAAAGACAACAAACCAAGATTGGAACTAAATGAACACTAAGGATAAAAAAAATAAATAAAAAAAATACAGACCAAACACACTAAAAACTAACTCAAATTAAACTGAAACTGAAAACATAACATGAAAATGAAATACATAAAACACTTATTTAATGAACTGAACCTGCTTTCACCATCTCCTTCAGTCTCCTCCACATTAATACAGAGATCTGCACTTACATTTGTTCTTAGAGGATACAAACCAAGTAGGCCTATTAGGACTACAGTGTTCTCCAATCACAGCGTAAATGCATTTTTCAAAATGCCCAGAGCCCCAGACCGTTTGAGTGTACTGAGTTTCTTTATGAACATATAAGTGAACATTATCACCTCGTGTTTTGCACCTGCATTATGTTACTTGACTGAAGATGTCAGGCCAGTTCTTCAGTTGATTATTCTCTTTTTTAAAGAACACAGAGTGAACCTAAAGTTCTTACTAAGTCACTTGAAGTTGTACTTTTACAGTTATATTGAAACCAAAATGATTACTGATAATCTAATAAGGTTTTCTGCTGATGCTGTAATAAATTAAAAACACTACTCTTCTCTTTTTAAAGTTTGCATGATTATGAATGCATTATGTTGCAAATTACTACAAAGTCTTCATTACATGTTTGACTTGCTTAGATGATGATTTCATTAAAGTTTACAGGCATGTTATTTTCCTGAATTAGCCCACAACATTTTTTTTTTTTTTTACAATGACTTTAATTGATTTTAATGGGAACTGTGCACTCAGTTGGAAACTGGTGTTATGGTGTTGCAGGTGAAACACACTGTGGGGATAGTATTTAATCTACATGCATTAAATTAAAATTACAGGCATTAAATTGAAATGTCTCTGTTCTGTTGCACTTTTCTCTTTTCCAAACAAAAGTAATAACACTTCATACAGTAATAAGCAACACAGTGAACAAAGCGTTTGGATGAAAGTTTTACAAGTTATTGCAAGTGTGTTTTCAATAGTAGAGTTTTATGTTGAATGGCCAGTGTTATTTTTTTTATACAATTAATGTCACAATAACAACATTCAGAGCAAGATTCTTTTGCTGAAACTGCTGCTATCATATACTTACATCCATAAAATGCCCTAGAGACGATCTGCCTCTTCATGTTCTGGCAGAGCATTTTTAGAGGAACACTGGGAAGAAAAGAAGACACTTATTATCACCTACCAACAGTGTGAATATCTGGTTGCTTTTATTCTTGTAGGAAAACGGTGACACCATAAAATTACATTAAAACGTCCCTACTTTATATTTTAAGGATTAAGGTAATACCTATTGCAGAACTCACACTAATTAAAAGCTTCTGATTTGTATCTTGATGGTGCTGAGTTAGAATAAAAATAAGGTGTGGGAAGCAGTGTGTCTTGCCTCCTGTTTGATTGTCTGCCTATTACTGTCAGTCACTGCTTTTCCCCTCATCAACTCCACTGTGGATTCTTCTATCGTAGAGGAATCCATGGTGTGCTCACACCACTAATGCAGGGGGTGTCGAACTCATTTTAGTTCAGGGGCCACATTCAGCCCAATATGATCTCAACTGGGCTGCACCAGTAAAATAATAACCTAAAAAAAATAATGTCAACTCCAAAGTTTTCTCTATGTTTTGAGAGAAAAAAAATTAAATTACATCATGAAAATGTTTACATTTACAAACTATTCTTTAAAAAAATGTGAATAACATGAACAGCCATGAAAAAACTGAAATTTCTTAAGAAAAATAAGTGCAATTTTAACAATATTATGCCACATCTTCTCATTTTCACATGTGCATTATAACTTAGAGATCACAGTGGATCTACAAAGACACAAAACATTTAGTAACAGGCAGAATATTGTTAAAATTACACTTACTTCTCTTAAGACATTTCAGGTTGTTCATATTTGTTCAGGTTATTCACATTGTTTGTGAAAGGATAATTTGTAAATGTAAAGATTTTTATGTAATTTTACTTTTTTTACACTAAAACACAGACAAATTTTGTCTGTATGTAGCGCCCTGAACTAAAATGATTTTAACATCCTTGATTGTTAATAACTTCAGTGTAATTTTTGTATTTCACAAATTCGTCCCATGGGCCGGACTGGACCCTATGGTGGGCCAGTTCTGGCCCACAGGCCGCATGTTCGACACCTGTGCACTAATGTGCAGTTATCAATTGGTTTTGTCCACACAGTCAGGACCAAATGATAGAGGATCATAGAGGATCAACAAGGTTAATATCATAAACAACAAAAAGGAAACAGTGAAAATTCTGTGTGAAATTAAAATGACACTTTATACAAAAGTTGACACTAAAGTTGTATTTTTCATCTAAATCAGCTTATTTGGTAGTTTGGGTGGGCATGAGGGTTAGCATCCAAAATTTTTAAGCTGTGCCAGTTTTAAGCCACCAGATGGAATGCACGCCATGCGTTGCTGTTGCCAACAAGTCCATTTCTGGCATTGTGGTGTAAAAAGTCAGGAAAAAGTGCTAGAGTCCCATTTGAAATTGGATGACCTCATACTAGAAAATGAAAACTGAATCTAGTGAAAAATAAATAAATAAATAAAAAAAAGATATATTTAACTTGGATAGCAAACACACTGATTGAAAGGATTCAGAGCAGCTGTTGCCTTATTCCTTTACAGACACAGTCACACTCACCTCATGCTCTTAATCTTGTACTAAATCCAGTCTCTTGCCTCCTACTAGCTCTGAAAGCTGCAGCTTGGCTTCTCACTTTTAGAACAGATGTCTTCACATCACCCCAACACTAGCATCTCACTGTTCTTTTTAGATCTCTTTGCTTTAAAGACTTCACTGATTCCTTTTAAATCACATTTGGATCTAGATCCAAGCTACACAGCAGAACTGTTAGCCTCTATGAGCCGGTTTGTGACCTAAGATCCTTGGTAGGGCCTCTTTGGATGCTCCAGATTCAAAGCTAAATCTCTTGCTATCAAAGTGCCCCAGCTTTGGGATGGTCTGTCTGAGGAGATAAGACTCCCACAATTAGTGACTTCTTTTATATCGCTGCTTAAACCTTTTGTACACTCGATTTCATGTGATTTAATTATTTTATTCCTTTTAGGTTTTCATTCTATTGCCAGGCACAACAACCCCCGCCCCTCACACGTATTGTAGCTCATTTTGGCATCGATTCAGCTGATGTCATCATGTCTATGTATGTGCTGATGTCAGCATATCAATTACCTCTATATATGTGCCATGTTTGAAGTAAAATGAAATAAAATTTATGTTTTTATAGACATTTGAAATGTTGCCATTCTTTTCCCAAAATGTAAAGACATCTATCTATTCTGGGTCACTGGTAATCTATAAACCCAATCTGGTATGAATTCAACCAATAGTTTTACTACTAGAGTGTTAAACAAACTGAACCAAAAACAATAGCCCTTGCCTCTCATTTGGAGGGTGGGGGGCAAGGTAATAAATGATATTTATGCCAGAAACCCCCAAACCATAAGCCTGACCTCTTTCAGTAGAGAAACTGCCCAGGAGGAATTTTACATCAGTGCTGTTGACTTTTATGTATTTGTGGGTTCTTATTCACACTTTTAGGGTATTGATTTCTAATGGGTGCATACGTATGAATGTCTGCCGTGTCGTGTATGCAGGTACAGCTGGCCGGGTAGTCAAATGACACGTTGCTAGCAGCAGTAGAGCAGGACTGGCACAGGGACTCATGAGTGGTTACTTCAGCTTGTTGCCACGACGACGGGCTGCCTCCCAAACCCTGCATCTCCATCATCTCCCCGTGGTCTACACCAGACAGTGAAAGTGAGAAGACAGAGAGGTGGTCTGAGACAAAATGGATGGAGTTCTTTATAAAGTACTCTACTCTTTCCTTTAAAAAGTCACCATAAATGGTCTTAATCTTCTCTCTTTATTCTTTCTTACATATTATGACATAGATCCCTCAGCTCAACCATAAATACATTGTTACATGTATTTTTCTTTTTATATTTATGACATCAAGAGATGAATAAATGGATGAAAGATTTTCACTCATGGTACATGTGAGAGCTGGAAAAGAAACAAGAGTAGAGGAGGGGGAAAAAAGTTGGGGTGGGGTGAGGATGGCAGTTTTAGGAAGCAGGAACGGTGCTGTGAGAAGGGGGGAGGCAAAGAGGATGCAGGGAAGGCATGCTGGTTCAGTTCATTCAGAGAGGCAGAGACAGCAAAGCTCAGGAGGATACTTAAGACAAACAGGAGAGAAGAAGAAGGCAGAGGAGGAAGACAACAGTACAGTGGAGAAACAGAAAGAAAAAGAGAGGGCAGGGGCGAGGCTGACACTCAGGCCGTGCAGGATGCATAAAGCCAGAATAAGACGAGAGACACCGAAAAGAAATGATCTAATAAACAACAAAAACAAATGGACACCAGTAAAAGGGTACACAAAAAGGAGGAACAAAACAGAAAACTTCAACATTATATAAATGCTCTTCACCTTAATTCTTCAGGTTGGAGCTGATGACCTGTCATAAATATGAAGCTGTGCTTTGGTTTGGTGTAATATCCCCCAAAAGAAATAATATTAACATAAAAAAAGCAAAAAATAAATAAAAATGTTGGAGCGAGACCAACATTTGGGCTCCCCCCTCTTTAATTAAGAACTAGACGTAATCAACAACTGTTTTTGGGCTCAGTAATGCAACCCCGCTCACACAAGGACTCCACGTCTCTACTACTGCGGAACCCCACAGGACCATAATGAGAGGGGACATACTTGGGAATATGGATTGATGAACAGCTCTCTTTTAAAGTTC
>JAPQRP010000006.1:3835332-3847558 GCA_037367295.1 Apogon hyalosoma
TTGTCGGTTAAACGGTGTTGGCTGCTTTTTTTTCTTGTCATTAAAAGGGGTTTGGTGGGGTTGGGTGGTGTGTTAAGGTGATAAAAACCTTTCATGACATTAGGGTCTGTGAGGTTCCGCGAGCAGATCATTGAGATCATAGCATGGAGCCTATCTTCTTCTTCCTCGTCATCGTCCAGCGACGGCGCACGGCTGCCCGTGGTGTGGTGGTAGTTTATAGTGACTGCTTGCACCAGTGGGATGACAGAGAACACAGTTAGAACAATGCTGCCCTACAGGCGTTTTGGAAGAGCATTAAGGGAGAGATACCTCACTCACAGTAAATACATCAGAGATACTATTCAAACATTACTAGAATTCATGAGGTGTTAAGCAATTAGTGTGTTAGCAATGAGGGGAGATTAAACTCCCTGTTTGAAGAGGCCACTTCTGAGATATTTATTCATTGTGAAAGTGTTACTTACTAGCATCATATCGATACCCAGGGTAAACGATGCGAAATACGTAGTCAGCAGCGGTCTGCTCCTCCCCATTCCTGTCCTGATCTATGAGTCTGGCTGCACTGCTTCTTTTCCTCAGTTTGGGGAAGACTTTACCCTGCATGATATACAAATATCAGATACACCAAACAATACAGTATCATGCAGTACTAAACCCCACAGGATGCAGCTTCTTCAAAGTAAAATGCATTAAAAGGCCTGTATTTTATGTGATATATGTCTCAATTTATATAGTTCGATTATATCAACTCTTTCAATGATATTCACATTTAGAGGAATACAGTGTTTAACAAATGTATTAAACCGCCTTTCCCTATTTGTCTCAGATGTCATCCAGCGTCATGAAGTGCTTTAATGCAGACTCTTTCATTTTCAGCGAGCTCTTGACATTTTACCATTTTTAACAGGAACAAGGAATTTCAAACTGAATTCAACTTTTTATTTCCAAATTTGAGCCAGCTTACTGGGCCTTTCTGAGAAATCACAAATTAATAAAAATAGAACATTCAACTATTAAAACAAATTTTTCTGTTCAGGAATGCAAATAATTAAAATTTGTCTTCTTAATCAAGAACTAATGTGCTGTACATTTTTTTTTTCTCTTTTTTGTAAAACAATACATTTTTAAAATTCATGGATAACAATATTAATTATATTTTAATCTTCAATATATAAATTTGGTTAAAGAGCTTCTACATACTGGTGTATTAACCATCACAGAAACATAAAAAATAATTTTGGTAATTATCAGTGCTGTTAATTTAGGGCAGCTATGGAATAAACCTTACATCGGTGGTCTAGTAAATTTTTTAAGAACTGTACATTCAGTTATTACTTGGTCTGTTGCATTTGGTTGCCTTGGTTGGTGTCATCCACTATATTGAGCTGAAATTGACATTTATCAATACATGGGGCTATACCGCTGAATTGACATGATGGATATTTATCTCTATACATGGTGTGACAGAGTAACCTCTAAGTGAACTTGTTTAAATCATGCTGTGTATATATTTAGGGCTTTTATTATGAAAAATAATAATGGAATATGCAATGCATGGTAAAAGACATGTTAATGTTGAATGAGTGCAATATTGTGTATTTTCTCTGATATTGTAATAAAGCAAATATTTACTAATCAATATGGCCATATTTCTGCTATTGTCCAGTTTCCCTGTCTTTGTCTCTGTCCCAGTGTGTGTGTGTCTGTGTGCGTGCCTGTGTGTGTGTGTGTGTGTGTGTGTGTGTGTGTATGTGTGTGTGTGCGTGTGCGTGTGTGTGTGCGTGTGTGTGGTGACAATGAGGAAAATCTTGGAGGCATGATATTGAGCTTTATAAATAAAAGCTGAATTAAACTGAACTGAAACAATACATTATAACTGTCTGAGTTGGCTATTACAAAATGCAGGAGTTGCACTTTTAGTACCACCGGTAACTGCATTGCAGGCTAGAAATAAGGCTATTTTGGCTTGTTTGGCTGTTATTGTGAAATAAATATAACTATTTTAAAAATGTCTTGTAGTAACTGCTGCAGAATGAAACATAATTTATTACAAAGAGCAAGAAAACTTGTTATGTATTGTGTTGATGTTTTAACAAAATATGGGTATAGCAACATAACGAAGGGAACATTTTCTAGTAGAATGGCCAACAAATTTTTTTTTCTTTGGCATCTGGGGGTGTGAACTATAAAAACAAAGTTCAGTATAGCTGGGATAAGTTTTCATTATCTGGCTTCATTAAACCTCAACCATCATCACTAACACTATTACAATGTGTGTGATCTACTCATTAAGTCAGCACAGGTTTTCTGAATCTAGCTATAAACACACAAGTAATAATAGAGGTAGTGTTGTTAAAATATGACCAATTGCAGGCATGAACAGGTCTAGAGCCATATATTTCACACCAGAAGAATAAACTAAAATCCAAAAGAAATGTGAGGAATTTACAAAATAGACTACAGGCTAAAAATAACACAGCTGCTACAGACAAAGCCACGAAGGAAAACCGACAACAAACTACCCACTGAATGATTCTGTAATATTATCATCAGTTTCAGATTTTAATTAATCAACTAAAAACTCCATGATCTTACAGCCCTATATATTATGGTCAGCCTTAGTTAAGATGCAGCTCTTGTCAGGTGACACACCTTGCCTTTCTGGGACCAGAGTGGGGGCTCCAGCTGACCCCGTGGAAGGAGGCCAGTTTCCAAGCAAGAGAGGAAGGCCAGGAGGTGACCACCAGGGGGGAAGTGGAGGGGCGGCCGCTGGATCCCATCCTGGCTGACCAGAACCAGAGTACCACCACAATCAGCTGCAGTTTGGTAGAAAAAATAAATAAATAAAGGAAGAAAGGGTCAGTCAGAAAGAAGTGAACAGATTGTGCTGGTTTTAGTGGTGGGGGTAGAGGTAGTGTACTCACGCCGCTGGTGACAGTGGATGCAGACTATCTGGCGCAGAGGAACAGTCAGTGCATAGTCCCAGTAGATACTAACAAACAAAGACATTTTTAGTGCACTAGTAAGTATGTGTTCAGCCAATGCATTTTAAGGAATTTCTAAAATTAAGAGATTGGTGCTTTTACTGTTGTATATGTATTTTTGTGTTTATTCTAAAAACTGCTGTAAATATTTGTCCCTGATTTTAAATAAATATATTGTAATTTGGAGAATTTATTTGCCCAAAAATTACAACCAGTCCAAATAACAGAAAACCTTATTATAATTATCTGCTTCATATATTGACTGGTTGTTCATTTTCTGTTACAAAAGGCCAAGTGGCATGAGCTTCATTGTGGCATTGTTGTATTACCTAAATGGAATATCAAATAGGTTTGGATTATTTGCAGCCTTGGAAAGTGGAGAGAAGAACAAACATTTTGTTTACTCTGCCATTTAGAGCATTTACTTGTAAAAATGACAGCTGGTCAAAATGGCAAATATGCAGTGTTTTCAGATCTTGAATATTGAAGAAAATATATTCATATCTAAACAAGAAAATACAGTGAGAAATGAACATTTAGAGGAATAATAATAATTTCACATTATTGGTGTCTGGTTTTCAAAACTCAGAGACTTCCTCATCTCATTCCAGGAAAGGTGTTCAATGTTCTGGAAATGTGGAGTGTCGGTCTCTAAATTGTTTTTAGCATTGTTTCTGAATTCCATGTGTTTGCCTCGTACCTCTTCTCCAGGTCACAGTCTCCCAGTGTGCCATTGATGAGCTGATTGGGTGTCCACTTCAGGGTGAGGTTATCTCCAGCCTGATGGAGGGACAGGTAGCCCCGCAACACTTCCATGTCCTTCTTCTACCATTTAAGGAAGAAGAGGAATTAATGTGAGACATGAGCTTTAAATGTATCAAGTATCAGATTGTAAAACAGAGAGTAGAAAATTATGATATACACATTTACACTGGACTGAATCTTTCTACTCTAATAACTTCAGTTTAGCACATGAGAGTGTTTCTCTGAAACTAAAGACTAAACACTATCATCCCCTTTTTTAAATCAAAAATGATGGAAAAGTGTGAAGTTTACTGTTGTACTCTTAATGGCTACAGGGTCCTGTCTGTGGGATTGACAGCAGTTGTGAGGCTAAGCCTGGATAGATGATGCCGACACAAGTAAATATAAACACATTTCCAAGCCATGGGCAGATGGTGATTTGTAAAGAGTGGTACTGAAATATAAGGATCATAGCAGCATCCAGACTGAAGTAACCATACTGTTCAATGCACTGTAACTCATTCTACTTGCATATCTAGTCATCATTTGGGGGTTCATTTAACAACAAATTACATGCAGGACAACACATACTAATGATGAAAAGTTTACAAGAATAAATCTAAAGTCACACTGACACTGACAGAGAGATACACAAAGCTGTGACAAATTAAAGGGAAACTAATAAAATGCAAATATAATAAAATATTTATACATTTTAATTGCTTATATATAATATCTTTCCATTTGGATATATAAACAAGGTTAATGGTATGCATATTTCTTTGTCAAAAATAAAATAAATGATAAAATTAGCTAAAATAAAAAGAATGACATGGTACTAATTAACCCAATGTGTTTTAAATACATACGCCTTATATAAACAACTGGTTATATCCATTATTCACCATCACTAAATCAATTATTCCCCGAAATTCAAAAATTAAAAATGTTTCATTTACATTTACTTGAGAAATATTCACCACACCTTCTTAGTTTATTATATTCAGTCTAATCTAAATGGGTGAACATTACATATGAACAATGAGCAGCAGTTAACCATCTGCAAATCAAACCGAAAGAGAACAACAATGGCATTCATTAGTATTTGGTAAATGTCAGACCGATTTTAGTCTTTACCAACTCCTGAGGAAAATCTCTGGCTCTTTAGCCCGGCTCCCTTTTAGCTGCTAAATATCCCACTTTCATTACCAACCAGTTGCTATCTTTGTCTCCTCATTGCTGTTAGGGTAACATGAGCAGTTTTTGTTCCAAAACAACAACATGATGAGCTAAAAGATGCGAAAACACTGTGGAGCTTAGAGAAACAGCTGAGTCAATGCTATTCTGTCTATGGATCTGTCACTGTGAAAGGCCATTCTGTTCTGTTCAGTTCCATGATATTTGATATACTTATTATGCCACTCTGCCATTCATTCTCATACAATATAAACACAGACAACAATAATCTAGTAATTGCCAATTAAAATACAAATACATTAACCAGACATCCTACAAAATAAGTCTTGCAAAAATAAATCTCATCTTACACAATTAAGGCTTGGCAGGGTTTTCATGCTGCTGCAACAGTAGTTTTGAAAAATGTTTTTTTTAATCATGATTGTTGTTATGCACATAATTTGCCCTAACCTCTTCCATAGTGAGGAATATTGTTTAGTAATTAAACAGTGGTACAAACAGTGATATATGTGACTAAATAAATAATTTGACAGGTGAAGGGGTCATAATGTGGATAATTTCATAACAAGGGGCTCCTGTCAGTGAATGGGATATATTAGGCAGCAAGTGAATATTTAGACATCAGAGTTGTTGCGCTGGAAAAAGCAAAATAGCAGCAAAATTGTGATGGCCTCAATTGTGTTGACTGGATCAGAGAATCTCCAACACTGTAGGTCTTGTTGGCTGTTCTTGGCTGTCTGCATCTGTGGGAGGTGATGGACAAACAAATCTGACCCATGAAGGCCCCATCTGGCAACTTATAGGACTTAAAAGATCTGATCTACTCCACAACACCTACAAAATAATAAACAGGTGGTATTAATGTCATACATTAGTTGTGTGAAGGGAACCCGCAAAGTAAAAATTTCATTGCTCAGTACTGCTGTGTATATGACAATAAACTTATTGAATCTTGAATCTAATGAGATCCCTTTGTCTTTCCATTCTTTCTTCTATTCAAACCACTGCCAACCAAAAATGCAGAACAAAGACCTGCAGTTTTGGAAAAGCTCTGACCCAGTCATTTAGCCACAGTCTGGCCCTTCTCAGACTCTTGCCCAATTTGTTATTTCTAAAACAACAACTTCAAGGGCTAAATCTTCATGTTTGAAGTATAAGATATCAGAACATGTAAAAGACCAAAAGTAAAGAAAGTAGGACCAATGGCCCTGTATCTCACTGGCATGTTCTATCAAAAATCAATAGAGGGTATGCACGTGACGTCACAGCTAGTGGAAGTCACAGCAGATACGCCCACTGAGTTGCCAAAAGAGGGAGATGAGTGACAAGGTTGGCTTCAATACCGTCTAAACTTAAGAACGATATTCGATAAAAATGGGGAACAGCTGTTGTGTGATTGATTGTACAAACAGGTTTGAAAAGCAGATGGAGCTATCGTTTTACAGGCACCGAAAGTTAAAGAAAGGGGAAGTAGGTGAATCCACAAATCCAGGCAACAAAACCTAGATTTGTGGATCCTGTTTCCTGTCAGGTAACATTAATTAATGCTGTATTTTTGGGTAAAATCATACCTTAAATTACGTAACATCTTTAATGGTTTTTGTCTTCATTTTGTGATTTTGAACCTTGTGCTCTACATGATTTGTAAACTAACTTAAACTGAGGCTAACCCAGTTTTTCAGATACGGGGGTACTGGAGCACAAAGCCACAACAATGTATTAGGGCCACATTAGAAAAAAAAAACCACTTGTCATTTCCACAGTACCAGTAGATCATGCATATATTCACTGGGTCAGTCCACTATCCACTGTAGATGGACTTTGGATCAGCTAGTTTTGGACCCTGGTTGTCAGTGATGATGAAACCATGTATATGTGTTTGTTTCAGGTAAAAGAGTGATGATCCTCTACACCCTGATTGTCAGGATAGGCGATTTCAGGCCACATGTCGATGTTTGTGGACCACTTGTTCTTTGGTAGCTTGTACGGATCAATGTCGAGTCCAATTGTCCTTAATTTCATTTCATATTCCGTATTTTTCCTGGTCTCGCTGTGTTTACTGCTACACTCCATCATGTTGAGAGGTTGGTTTTTGCCACTCAGTCTGACTTAGAGGGGCGTGACCCGGGGGGGAGGGATGTAAACGCATACCCTCTATAACAACTTGAATTTGCAAGGTTGTTCGGTTCTGCCGCTATGTCAGAGTCCTGTGGTCTTGATGCAGGAACTCAATCTCCCAGTAGAAGTGGGTGGTACTTTCACTAGAGGAGAACCCAAAGATTACATGAAAGTCCATATATGACTTCCTATCAGTGCTCAACTAGTAACTATATTAATATTTCTAACCACTTCCATGCTATAAGCCATCAAAATATGGACCATTATAGTAAAGGCTAATTTTTTATATTTCAAAAATTTGTCAGAAATAAAAAAAATCAAAAATTATCTAAACTGTCAACAAACTTTGTAGATGTTGCTCCAAGGAAGCGACATATACAATTTTATATTAATCCTATCCGTAGCTTCGTCAGAGAAGATGTTTGAAACTAACAAAGGCAAAGACAACAAAGACGGACACAGCACCCTCTCAATAGCTCATGGCCTTTTGGCTGGTGAGCGAAAAAATGGAAATTGTGATTTAATTCAAACAAACCAAGTGATGTTCCTGTGTGCCATTCAGCCATGTGTATTAGTGTGGGTCTGTCTAAAGACTGAGCACTGTGGGAGGCAAATATGTGCTCATTATATATTCCCATGGCCAAACATGCTGAAGCTACTTGGCAGCACAGAGCACATTACAGGGGAGAGAAGGAAAGCATTCACAAATACACAACGCCTAAATGTTTGTGTGCACCACAGTGATGGATAATAATAACCATCATTTGCAATTTAGCTGCACTCAAGTGGGTGCACAGTGCTGTCTGTGTGTTCAGCATGTACTGTATAGAGGCTTCCAAGGGAGATTTGAGAGGATGTTAATGCAAAGCATTTACATGAAGTCATATTGTAGCAACAGGAAGTACAAATTATGTAAATCTAAGAATATTAACTCTTAATAAAGGATAGCTGTTGTTGGTTGGTTTTAATGCATTAGTTTGGATCCAAACTATCAAGAAAACTGACTGATTAAGACAGATTCATTTGTGTGCCCTACTCAAAGCAGTAGAAAGGGACGCTTAAAATTCTATCTACTTGCTTCATTGCGAGTACTCTTTTACTCTTATTGAAACAAGCTTTGACAACTGTATAGTAGCAGAAGGTCATAAAAGCAGGATATACAGTCATACCGGTTGCACAAGGACATTGTTTTTCCCGTACAGAAGGTGTGTTCTAGAGTTTTGATGAAGAGACTCTACATACTCCCTCGCAGATGCAGCAAACTTGTCCTCTGACATGCTGCCACTGGACTGCCTCTTCCGGATCTAGAAAAGAAAAGGATTTCACAGTGAACTTGGATGACTTTTACAACATCTTGCATCCCACACATCCCCAGTGATCATTCCCTCCTACATCTAAACAGCAAAAGGATTGAAGCAGCAGAGTTAAAACAGCCTGTACACTCACCCCTAGAGCAGGCCGGCGGCTGGCTGAAGAGTCCTGGCCCCGATGGGCCCCATGAATACGATGACGCTGAACCAGCTCGTTGGCTGAGGGGTCCGTCCAGAAGTGATCTGATGTCTTCAGCTTTGTATACTCCAGTGCACAGGGCCCCACTGAGAACACAGCAAAAACATGTTTGATGAGTGCAATTTCTAAAACCCAGTAAATCTGTAAATGGAGGGATTTATTCATATTATTTTTGCTTAACAAATTTAAAACTTAACAAATTCTGCACTGTAGCCAATCAATTCATTGTGCTTTCATTTTGCACTCAAAGAAGAAAGTTTCATTTTGCAAAATGTTGAATGCCTCAATTAGGTTTAGTTGACCTGTACAGATTGAATCACTGGTGATCACAGTGTGCACTGGTTAGACTTCTATCCAATTAATTCTGATGTCATGACAATGTAGTCAATCATTACCCTGTGACAACAAGGTAACTGCAGAGATGGGCAAGTTGCGCCTTCAGCAACTGCGCGAGTTCAGTGCATGCTGGGAAACACCCACTAATCAAACATCTGATAGGCAGAGATTTGAGGTCAGAGCCATTACACCTTTAGCAGGTCTTCATTTATACAGATTTAGACTTACTTAGTCTGACTGGTGCTTTAAGGGTTTAGTTCCATAACAAATAAACATTGTGGTGCTGATGAAAACTTAAAACATTTTAAATGAAAAACAAAACAAAACAAAAACATACATTTGTTAAACTGAATAACATTCAAAGGGACACACTTCACTTGACTTTTCAAATAATCACTTCATAATTATGTTTCACAGTAGAGAATCAACACTCCTTACTTCAAGAGTCTACTGTGTGGGAGTAGAAGCTGAAGTTTATGATTGATTGATATTGATTTTTTTTCTCCTGTCTTCTGCTGCTTTGTATACGTGTTACTGACTTCTGTAGCCCTCCTCATCTGCACCTTGTCACCTTCTTTAATACATGTGAAAATACCCCTCTTAACTGTACATCATAGACTCCTCTCCCTGACTCCTCTCTTCACATCAGTCCCTCCAACCAGAGAACTGAATGGAGGAATCAAGAAAAATGTGGGGAAAGAACAACTGAGGCAAGAGGCATTTAATAAAAAGAGACAACCTTGCCTCGAAGCTGTCTTTTTAAATAAATATCGGATATGTATGCCATGCAAAACAGTTATGTCGCCTGTCTGTTACCTGCTTACAGTTACTGCTGTAACTGCTCTCAGATGAGCAGAACACTGTTCATGTAAACCATGGAGGTCAAACTCATTTTAGTTCAGGGGCCACATTCAGCCCAACTTAATCTCAACTGGACCGGACCAGTAAAATAATAACACTGAAAAAAGTTAAATAACATAATGAAAATGTTTCCATCTAAATATTATGCTTTAAAAAATGGGAATAACAGCTACAAACAACCTGAAATTTTGTAAGAAAAATGACACATAATTGCAACAGTATTATGATTTACACATGTGCATTGTAATTTACAGATCACAGTGGCCGTATTGGAGCCTTTGGTGGCTGGTTTTTGCCCACAGACCGTATGTTTGACACCCCCGATGTAAACTTATATTTAACTTTCAGTTCAAGGCACCAGGTGGTACAATGTGACAAAGAGCCTATGCAGGGATACATTAATATTGTTTAACACACTCAACTGTTATCTTATCAACTGTCAGTTATGGTGACGTGCATCAACGGTGGTGATAATGCTACAGAAATCAATAAATACATTGATTAGGTGAAAACACCTCAACTCAAATAGTTTACTGTGTGGAAGTCACTTTAAGCCTTCTCATCGTGATGATGATGTTGTCAAAGAGTACGACGTACGAACTGTTAATCAACTTATTCACTCTGTATTCTTTATCAACTACTTGGAATCCGAAATTACATATTTAAAACACCACAGTGACACAACACAGCACAACTGTTCTTTTTGTTAGGGAGTTTTAGTAGATTTAAGAGACTTCAGTTACTCTGGGGAAAGGACTGTTTTTGATGGTAAAAAAAAGTGGAGAAAATATTCTAAATACAGCTCACATACTCAACCTGGACATTCAGACACTGATCACACTCTCAGCCTATTTATGTCTGTAGGGATTTTCATTTGCAGTGGGTGGGGGTAAATTCTAAATGGCAGTAAAGGTACACTTAAAGATAGTGGACCTCTAGACTGATTTCTGGGTAACAAGCATGAGGATAAAGAAGGCAGAGGATAGAGAAATAAGAAGAGCCAATAGCCTTTACTTCTCCAAGTCTCACATTGTTCAAGATTGTTTAATTGCTTTTGTCTACAAATCTGTTGTGACCAGTTTCCACTTGATTACCAGTGTTTCTTTTTTCTTGCTCCCTTGTTAAGCTACTGCCAGTGGAGGCAGCTTACAAATACTTCTCAAAGTAGCTGAATTTGTGGTTATTTTGATGATCTCAATTGTTTACGGATAGCTGATTACATGTTGTTATCGTGATGTTTTTCTGGATGCTGGGGTTTTGTACTTTTTATTACAGCCTTGTGGGAATTTTGGCAGTTTCAGCAGTTCTCTGCCAAAACTGGTGGTGTAATGTACTCACCCAAAAGGGCTGCCAAGATGGGCCCAAAGACTGAGTCATGCATCAGAGCTTCCCTCTCATAGTATTTACTGCAGATAAACAAAAAAGAAAGTCAAATGCATTAATATCCAACAAGGAGATGTCCTGAGCAGTACAGTGTACTACACTGATAAATGAGTTCACTTCATGAATGAGTCATCCTATTATATGACACAAAAGGTTAAATGAATCAATAGTATCACATTTATTTTCATGACAATTATATACAGAGAAAAGAAAACAATAATTGGACCTCTTGTAATGTGCAATGGAAACCTCTAGAAATTTTTAATAATTGCAGTGAACCCCACATGAACCTGCCAAGTAAAAATAAATCACCGACCACTTTGACCATGTCTTTATTCTGCTTCATTCACTTATCGTTAAGTATGGAGGATGTGTTGGCAAATATATGAATAAAAGGTTTGACACTTTTTATCATACATTTGTTAATTCAGGACGTGAATGTTGCTACACATCATGGGATTTAATTTTCAGAAAGGTCAAAGGTCAAGCTCATATCTATCTGTAAAATCTTGAAAAACATGATGAGATGGATGACATACACTGCAGATGGCTGTAATGACCACTTTTATCTTTCAACAGGTCAATAATTATCAGTTATTATAGGATAACTTAGTGGTGACATCATATCCAGAATATCTGCACCTTTCTGATGAACAAATATAAGGACTCTTAAGACCTTTTCAATGCCTCTATAAGGAAAAAATTATACCTTAACCGTAGCTAAAGAAATCAAACTAGACAACAGGATACAATTATTGACAAATGTGTTGATGCCGTAATTTGAAGTGTAGAGTAGGGCATGATTTGGTGAAAAGGTCATTTTGCAATGTTGCAATTTGCAATTTGAGTAGACTTGCATAATTTGGCTTGTTCAATGTGTGCTCCTGAAATTTTGACTGTTTTAAATGTATATTCCTACCATTCCATACAAACAGTTTGTCTTTAGTTTATCCCCTGAATGACTGATAGTGGCACCACTCATTCCCACCTCCTGTGCCCTTCCCATTCCTTTTCACCTCCAGTACCACTTTCCCCTATTAGTAAATGAATAAATAAATAGTGTGTATGTGGTTTTCTGTGTGTGTGTACATATA
>JAPQRP010000006.1:3847658-3862923 GCA_037367295.1 Apogon hyalosoma
TCAAATGCCATGGACTCATAACACTCATCACACAGTACAAAAAACACAACATCACTATGGACACAGACCCCTGTAACTTCAGTGCAACAGCCCAAGAGCAATTTCAAATAAAGTTCTCATAAAAACACACAACAGCAGGAACAAAAGATTTCCTAAGACGTCCACTAGAACACTGGGGCATCACCATTTGTTTATGAACTAACTAACATTAGTGGCATGGTGCTAGCAGCTGCAGACCGAGCCTCATGTTTCTATCTGTACATTCCCTCTGGCTTCCCAGACGTACAGGTCACAATGACAACGCAGGTGGTGTGTACAGAGACCGGCGGTCTGAAGTTTGCAGCCACTGGCACCGAGCTGCTAATGCTAGCTGCAGAGCTAAAGAACAGCGTGAAGTGAGAACAAATGTCCGAAACTTCAATGTCTGGCTAAAGTTGCCCCTTCTGCTCCGCCCCAGTAGTGTATTTGATCACCATTTTTTCCCTTCTTGTCGCCGGCTTCGTTGAAAATAAATGCACATGATTGAAGGGGGAGAGTTAACGGTGGGTTTTACGACAGTAAATATGTACTACAAAACTGTACGGGGAGCTCCGCTGAGAAAAAATGCTAGAAAACCAGCAAAGAAGAACCAAAATGGTAAAATCCTGCAAAGTTCCGCTTTAAATGTAACATACCAGATCACTACGATATTCAGTGTCATAAATGCTGCTCTTATGCTGCTTTAGCTGAGATTTTAGGCGAGCATAGAGGAATGTCTGAACAGTGTAACTCAAAGATTACACTGAACTAATATGAAAAAAAAAAAAGATCTCTACTATCATTATATATGTAAACTTTGCACTTTTTAAACCTGTTTATTGGAGATCCCTTTAATACCTACAGCAAATTCTTCACACAAAGCTGTTGCCTTGCCTCTTTTACTTAAATGTAGATTTTTGATGATCTAACATATAAATAACCTACGGAAATCATAATATTCTACACAATGGCGTTGGATACTTGAATGAATTCTATGTAGTGAGCATAGTCAACAGTTAGCGGTGTTTTTTGTTTATTTTCCATGCTTCATCCAAATTCATTGCTGATCAATATTTAACAGCTGATAGCTAGTTGGTGTAAATCAGTATACAAAAGATGCCATGTTATGCTGAAATGTGTCATGAATATGAAGGCAAATCCATGATGGGAGGCTAAGAGGGGAACACTTTCATCCCAGACAGAGTTTGATCTCTGGTGCCTTTACAGCAATCAGACCGACCCACTCACACACTCCCACTTCAATGAGCTAATGAGTGTGTTTGTGTGTCTGTGTAGAAGGAGGTTCAGCTGCAGCGGTCACGATGTTAGCATTCCCCCGGCGTGTCTGTGTATATGCATGATTGAAACAGGGGCTTCGGCAAAGTCACGATTTCTGCAGTCTCCTACCATTTTCAAGAAGTGTGTTTGTGTGTGGTGCATTGATTACGAGAACCATTAAAATGTTTTTGCACAGTCAAAAATTGGAGGAGGCAGGGTTTTCCATACCCACATAAATCCTGCTGTGTAACTCTCCCGTCATCATCTCCATCACTGTCAGCCATTGGGCACGAGTCTATAGATGGTGGTGTTGTTTTGACATGAAACATGGGCTTTTCTTCCTGTAACCTTGATGCAAAAACGTGTAATGAAGCTTCATCCTAAGGCATAACATAAGTTGCTTTTATTATACTACTCCATCATTCTCTATTATACTTCATTACTGCAATTTTTTTTATCCACTTTCATTAATTCATTTAGTAATTTTCTGTGCTCATTCATGTTTCCAAAAGAAATCTCTGATCTGTACACAATAATGACATCTATGCCTTTTGTAATTACAGTTGTGTCAGTAGAAGTGCCCAGACCATCACCACGGTGGCAGTCAGATGTGACAATTACTACATTTAAATGCATTAATATTCAGTTTTTTCCTTAATTCCGAAAGGAAAAAAAGTCTAATAATCTGTTTACATGGCCCTATGAAAATGGATATTCCTCTAATATTCCTGTTTACATGCAGCTGTGCATACCTCAATAAAAATAGTATTTCTTCAAAGTTTTTTACTGATGGCAATCTGTCCACATCGTGAACTTGGACTCCTTTTATTCTTTCAGACAACTTCTGAAAAATATTAGCTTTTCGATATTTGTTCATATCTAAAAACAAATTGATATCTATCATAATGGGAGTGTTTCTCCTTCTACCAGAGAGTCTCTTCACTCCAGCTGACTGTAAACAGGACTGTGTGTTACAACCTGCAGTAAAACATAATAATCAAAATAATATCAGTACAAAATGTCTTAACTGGAAAATACCACATTCCCTAATTCACAAATACAAGGGGAACATGCTGTTTACAGCTATCAAATTCAAAACGTTATCATATTTGAAATTAAAAAAGGCACATAGCCAACGTAACTTTGCAATTAACTGAGTATGTTAGTAACTCAATAATCAAACATTAAACTTGATGAAATGTGCATAACAAAATCATCTGATGGTCTTGTTCATGTGACTTCCCATCCACAACTACAGTCAAACTGTCTGTCAGAAAATATGTTATATTCAATCAATAAAAACTCTCAAAGTTGGACTTGAAAAAAGTCAAAGCCAGAAGATCTATGAGACCCGATTGACTCATGGATAAAATATTGGCTTCTATAACAAACTAAGCTATGTTTCCACATTCATTCATCTTCTAAACCCACTTTATCCTCACTAGGGTCATGGGGGGTGCTGGAGCCTATCCCAGCTTCCTACGATAGGCGAAGGCAGGGTACACCCTGGACGAGCCTTCAGTTCATCGAAGAGCCGATACATAGAGATGAACAACTAGTCACTCTCATATTCACACCTATGGGCTATTTTAGGTTGACCAGTTAACCTATCAGTGCATGTCTTTGGATGGTTTGAGGAACCCGGAGAGAACCCACGCAAACACAGGGAGAACATGGAAACTCCACACAGAAAAGTCCCTGGTTGGAATCAAACCCAGGACCGTCTTTCTGTGAGGCAACTGTGTCGGCCATGTTTCCACATGCTACAACATGGAACCGAATCTCAGGGTGTCACTACAAACGGGTTGCCTATGTTTTGATGAATGAAAATGTGCAGGAGGGTTGTTAAAATGAAGTCTTATGATCAAAGTTGATGTTCTTTCACTGGATGAGTGAGTGTTGGACATTTGATGGAATATTTCATAAACCGTTTAGCATCTGTTTACATCCTGTGTTTCTGATGTGTAAGAAGCCAAGAAGCTTAGAAACAACCCATCCTACATCCGTTTCCTCTTCACCCTCTTTATAAATCTAATATGTCAACAACTGTCAACAGTTCTGTGTAGTGTGCATGCAACTATGTGAGGTAAACACAAAAATTACCAGACTGCATTTTAAACCAACAAATAATTTAGTATATTATTAGGCCTTCTGATGAAGTGAATTTATATACTTAAAGATGTGGAACTGCCCACTTGACCACTTCTCTTTCAACAGAAACACAGATGTATTCAAATACTTAGGCGTTTGGATCACACACAACTTTAAAGATGTTTTAAGGCCAACTTTCCACCTTTGCTCTCTCGATTAAAGCAAGATATAGACAGATGGAATTTAACTGCCTCTGTCACTCACAGAAAGAATTAATACAATGAAAATGAAGGTGTTGCCTAAGTTTTTTTAAATGCTTTTCAATGTTTCCCTGTTTTCTTATCAAAATCATTCTTTGTTTCTATGGACAAATATCAAGGTTCATCTGATTTGACGGTTCATCAATTCAGTTCCAAGAATCTGTAAAAACATCTCACAAAGACACTGGCAAAATGAAGGACTCGCTCTTCCTAATTTTCAATATTATTACTGGGCTGCCAATATATGTAATCTGCTTCATTGGAAGATACCTTTTTCACTGGACACAATTCCTAAATGGCTTCATGTAGAAAATTAATCCTGTATCCAGACTTCTTTATGAGCTCTTTTCTGTACGAAACTTCCTTTGCCTGAGCCCACATCCAGATATACAGCTAACCCAAAAAGAAAACATTCTTTTAAGATATGGAAACAATTCAGATATAAGTTTTCACTTAGGGGTTGCTCTATTCATACCTCCATAGTAAATAATCACCCATTTACACTGTCCATCATAGACAGAACCTATAAGACCTGGTCTGAACAGGCTATCACTAATGCAGAGGACCCATTTCATGACAACATTTTTACATCATTCGAATGGCTTTCACCCAAATTTAATATTCCACAATCTCACTTTTTTAGATTCCTTCAACTTCATAACTTTATTTCATCATCCTTCTCTGGTTTCCCTTCAAAACCTTCTGGTTCTGGTTCTCTTGGACATCATTATAAAAATTGATCTAGCCTCTAAAGGGTCAATTAGATTGGTATATGCAAACGTCATAAGATTAAATATGTTAAATTCTCATAAAAAATATATAATATAATATATATTTTATAATATATAAAAATAATGCAGTGTTTCTGCTGGTAAGGTTTTGCCGTGGCGCAGCACCATGGCAAAATCCTTGCCACCACAACATACACTTCATACAAAAAAAATCATCACAGTCGCATTAGACTTATTATACATATAATATATAACAGGCCAGGACAAATGTCCTGCCCCCTCAAATGAAAGTTTGTGAAGCTTCAGGAGGTAGGGAAAAGGTAAATGAGGGTTAAGTTTCACTTTCACCTCCGTGGTTCGTGCTGCGAGTACCCATTGTGAGGTACCCCCCTTATAGTATTATAAGTAGGACCCCCCCCCATAGTATTATGAGTAGGATGGAAACTGCCCTAACCGAACCCTCTGCGAGTCCCCCTCCCCTCCTTTTAGTATCATGAGTAAGACGGGACAGTGTGTGTAAATCACAGGAGATAAGATGTAAACACATGTCAGTATAGGGTAAACATCTGCTTGACTTTGAGTCAGATGACACCATTCTTGATGACCACCTTGCCCACAAGGGGTCAGCCCATAGATTGGGGATCAGTTTACAAGGATGATAAAAGTAATGTGTGTTGGAATGTCTGCATCCATTTTTCTCCTTGATGTGGTGTGGATCCTCAGCTGAGTTATACTTTTTTACTTTGTCTGTGATCAGATCAAATCAAATTAAATTTTTAAAAATGAGAACAAAAAGAATCCTGACTTATTCTTGGAGCCGCCAACAAAAGGACATGATAACAAAAGTATGTTCAAATATCTTTACTTTTTGGAAGTTTCATTAAAAAAAGATTAAAAGTTAATAATAATAAAAAAAATTTGGAGGGGCAGGTTATGGAGCTACAGCCCCAAAATCAGAACCACGCAATGACAAATCTTGAAATTTGTCATTTCTACAAACAATGTGTGAAAGTCTGTTTGGGACTGTAATAATATGAATGAATACAAGAAACAAATACAATAAAAACATATTACTTTTAATTCTTTAATGACGTAATAGTATTGTGAAAATGTGGTAAAAAGTCAGTGCTGAGAGGTGTCAATAAATTTGAAAGTTACTTTTGTTCTATCAGTTTGTAACTTTTTTTCTACTTGAATCAGTTGAAAATTGGAAAACAGTTTGTGGGTATGGTGGGTAAGCTATTCTGAAGAGGTGAGTTTTGAGTTTGGATTTGAATGTGGGGAGAGAGTCACTGTTACGGATGGATGGTGGGAGGGAGATCCAGAGCTGGGGAGCAGAGCGGCTGAAGGCTCGGCCTCCTGTGGTGCTGAGGTGGACAGGGGGCACAGTGAGATGAATGGAGGGAACGGACTGGAGTGGTGATATGGAGGAGGTCTGACAGGTACTGAGGAGCGAGATTGTGGATGTATTTAAAGGTGTACAGGAGGAGTTTGAATTTGATTCTCGTTTAAGTGGGAGCGAATGTAGTTCCTGGAGGATGGGGATGAGGTGGTGGTAGGAGGGGGTTTTGGTGATGATGTGGGCAGCAGAGTTATGGACCAGTTGCAGCTTATGGAGGGACTTTTGGGGTAAACTGAACAGAAAGGCGTTACAATAGTTGATACGAGGGGGTTACAAGGCTATGTACAAGAATAGAGGTGGTACGGGGGGTGAGGTAGTGGTAGAGGCAATTGATGTTGTGTATGTGGAAATATGCAGAGCGGGTGATGTTATTGATGTGGGCTTTGAAAGATAGAGGGCATCGAGGATGACACCCAGACTCTTAACCTGAGGGAAGGGGAGACTGAGGAGCTGTTGATAGAGAGGGAAAAGGTGTCAGCTTTGGAACGAGTGAATTTTGAACCAATGAGTTTTGTTGCTATTGAGTTTTAGGAAGTTGGAGGTGAACCAGGATTTAATTTTGGAGAGGCAGGTGAGGGAGGAAGGTGGGAGTATGGAGCAAGGTTTGGTAGTGAGGTAGAGCTGGATGTCATCTGCAAAGCAGTGGAAATGGATGTTAAATTTTCTGAAGATATTGCCGAGGGGGAGAAGGTAAATGATGAACAGAAGGGGCCCCAAGACAGAGCCCTGAGGCACACCTGAGGTAACTGGGGAGGGATCTGACCTGAAGGATTTCAGCTGAACAAACTGAGGGCAGCCTGACAGATAGGAATGAAACCAGAGGGAGGGGGGTGTGGGTGATGCCAATGGAACAGAGGCTACTGAGGAGGATGGGGTGTGAAATGGTGTCGAAGACCCCACTCAGGTCAAGGAGGATAAGAATGGATAGAGAACCGAAGTCAGCTGCAAAGAGGAGATCGTTGGTGATTTTTAAGAGGACTGTTTCTGTGCTGTGATGGGGGCGGAAACCAGACTGGAAAGGCTAATAGAGGCTATTACTCATTAAATGTGTGCGTTGGGTGGCGACTATTTTTTCAACAATTTTGGAAAGGAAAGGTAAGTCAGAGATGGGGCAGAAGTTATTGAAACTGTTGGTGTGTAGACCAGGTTTTTTGAGGATGGGGGTGATAGCTGCAGCTTTGAATTTAGGAGGAACACTTCCAGTGGTCAGGGAAGAGTGAATGATGGCAGATATGAGGGGAAGCAGAGAGGGAAGGCAAGATTTGACCAGAGGTGTGGGGAGCAGATCGAGGTGACAGGTGGAGGACTTGGAGTTTTTGATGAGGTTGGACAATTACAGAATCAACTCAATATTGGATTGAATCAAATTGAAATCATTAATTGATTCAGAACCTCATGAATCAAAATCAAATCAATTATGGAAATTGGCCATGATACCAAGCCCTAGTTAAAACTTGCTAAAATGCCAATAAATAAACCTTGACAAAAAAAAAGATGTGTATCTGCCCATATAATGATTTTAGAAGCTGTTATATTTGTAAGTTTGTTCTTGTAATGTTAATTTTACATTTCAGTATATATCTTATTTACACTCAGTGATAAAATTCTAAAGGTAATGTGAAAATCCTGTAAACACAATCAAAAATAATTCACAGTTTTCTGGGCTGTTGTTGAAACACAGCAAGACTGCTTTTTAAACACACTGTTTCAATTTATTTTCTTGCCTGAATTTCAGTCACACAGTGTATGTAGTAAGTCCCTGCATTAAGAGCAGACAACAGAGCCTCCAATGTATTGTTTTATAACTGAACAAGCAGAGGCGCAATTCATAACCTTCGTCTGTATTAGCTTATATAGTACATAGAATATACACTGTTGTCCATAAAGTTGGAATTAAACATATTTACCTTCTCTCATGACATGATAGTGACAATGTAATTTATTCTTGGTAGATAAATTGTAACTGGAACTCAGTATGTAATCATTGCACCAGGTCAATGGTGATTACTGATGTGTATAAATAGGAATAAAAAGAGGAATATGTCTGAAAACAAAATTATTCCAACTTTATGGGCAAGTGTAGTTTTTATGACATACTGTAGTTGCTTATAATACAAATTATACCTTTAATGTCAACGATGTAATAGTTAGGGTTATGTTCAAATCTACAATTTGAAAAGCAACCTTGTAAAAAATAAACTTTGCAAAACAGTTATTGTTTTGATTTGAAAATGGATAAGACATCATAGGTGAGCATACATGTGGGAACAGGACTGAAGTGATGTGGGAAGGTGTTTATTTAAAGTTATAATCACAAAAATAATGAAAGATTCACAAAAACCACACACACATGCATACACACACAAACTACTATGCATTTGTTGTCCTTTACTATCAGTCTGTGGATTGTGGTGCAATCATCGTAAACCACTACTAGAAAATGAATGCAGATGGTGAACTCTGGTTTGCCTTGATCCTATGCAAAAAGAAAGAAAGGTGCAAAAAGAGCAGAAATGAGTGATGAGTGGTGCACAGGTCATAAATCACTGTGGTCTCTTGATTAAAAAGTTAAAGAGGGAAGGTTATGAACACACACGTACAGATGTTATAATGTAATCACTATTCACTTCCCTGCTACAACTGTATTCCACTGTTGGTGTCTGCTCCTAATATATCTCTCTCTCTCTCTCTCTCTCTCTCTCTCTCTCTCTCCCCCCCCTTTCCCATCATGCGCTTTGCCTCTTTCCCCACCAGTGGCAAAACCACATTGCCATGGCAACCAGAGTAAATGAGAGACGGGCCCTGAGGTGGAATGACAGGGTGAGGGGGGAGGGGGGGAACATGCCTGTGTGTGTGTTTGCATGAATGCATACATGCATTCTGCACAAGGGGAGTGACTTGTGCAAACCAAATTCATAAACAATGATAGGTTTTAATGTTGTGTGCAGTCTGTCTGGGGAAATAAAGGCCAATGAGATGTGACAGATGAACGAGAGACAGAGAGCAACACAACACACAAGCCCACAACACACAAACATGTTTAACTCTGTTGATCTACATCACGTAACACAATGTTGCAGTGATGTACTGTACGTTCGGTATGTGAGGTTTATTGTTTGTGCATCATTTATGCAGACATGTAGGTGTGTTTCTGTTCATTCTCATTGCCCAGAGCTCTCTCTCCTCCATTTGGGAACCTTTGCAGCCCTGGAGAGACATGCGGTAGCCATGTGCCTCAGCCTAATGGACAATTAATGGGCTTACAAACAGCTTGGCTACTACCTAAGTGCCTGCAGATAAAGCAGTTTATCAAACTGTGTGCACACATACAAGCAGCTATACATACATGCATATATATATACATATATATATATATATATATATATATATATACACACACACACACACACACACACACATCAACTTTTCAAATCCTGTACTACACACACCTACAAACTGGTTTGAGGCTTGTCACAGTGTGTACACAGATCTCTCTGACCAGATATTGTGTCTGCTGGAAATGGAGTGTCTCAATCTGAGGGGAGACATGGACTTGTTGTACCAGAAGCAACAGAAGGGTGATGAAGCCCAATAAATATTTGCAAACACTTTCAATGGAGAGAAAACAAATGTTATTTGACAGGCAGCATGCAGTAGTGATGCATGAGTCATGAGAGTTCAAGCGTGCTTACTAGGAAGTACTTTGGGTTTAGGTGGGTCAGATCAGAAATTATTGTTCCAGCAAAGCTATACATAACATACAGAAACATCTAATATCACTGTCAGTCTCTCAAACACATGGGTCATAGGGTACAGGTTTTCTTACTGTGTGCCCCTGCTGTCAATTTGCATCACCAATCTGTAAGTAATCTATGTTTACCACACTTTTTTCTGCACACAAACTATGACTCGTGCTCGGAGGGAATTAGATAATGGGGACCCTCTCCTTGTCACTCTGACAGAGTGGTGTCAACAGCAGCACACATCCATTGTTTTCCTAAACAGAGCATGTACACCATACACTAAAAAAAAACAGTATAACCCTACACCTGTAGGCTGAGAAAGGATGACATAGCTGATTTTTAGATGGATATAATGACAGTCAACAAGGAAAGGCTGATTTTTGTCAATATAGTTGTTAAATGTTCTACCTCTAGCTTTCTGAATGACTAATGACCAACTAACCATTTTAAACCACCAATGAACCATCTGTTTTTTACAACATAAAACTTTAAACTGAAGATAAATGTTGATGTAATATTTATCGTGATAATTATTGCCAACAACTGATACAAAGATTTTTACTGTGATAATATTTCAATGAGAAGTGCAAGTCCTGCAAGCTGTTGGCATGATGTATCCCAATATTTCTGTCCATATAGTGCACATTATAAGTGATAAATAAATAGATAAATAAATAAACAAACAATGTGTGATTTTTTATTTTTTGAGCTGTTAGACAAAGTCAGTAATTCCAGTCAATAAGCCTGTTACTAATTGACCACATATTTAGTTTAAGTTCACTGTTGAGATGAGAGGGATGTATAATTTGTGTGATATTTCTGTTACCTGTAACACACTGTAAGTCAAGTGTGTTTATTTTTGTAACCATGACCATCAAAAATCCTGTAATACCCCTGTAGGGAAATTCATTCTCTGAATTTGATCTGTACATTAGCAGCAGTGTGCTGCTACTAAGTGGTCTCTATAGACCAAATCCAGGTCTAAACCAGTACAACATGGGTGGTACATGTATTTTCCTCACATAGTTACCTGCTATGTGCTGCACCACTGTCAGCCATTTTTGTCATTTTATATGAACCATGCCAACATACAACCATCCTATAACAGATTTAAGGAGGTGTGTGTGTGTGTGTGTGGGGGGGGTGCTGTTACCTACCTGGTGAGATCAGCCTGTTGCTGAAGTTGTTCCTGTACTTTGCGGCAAACCTCGCCAGCAGTGTCATAGACTTTGCCGACCTTGGTGAAGAGGGCTGCGATCTTGTCGCTGCGGAGGAAACCGGCTGCCCGTCTCTTCAACATGTGGCCCAGGCAGGCCTCTATGGCAGCTGGAGAGACAGATAGAGAGTTATAGAGTAAGAAATTAAAAAAAAGATGTCAAAGAAGTGCAAAGAATACGAAGGATAAAAAAAAAGTGTGATAAGGCCTGATTTTTTTTGTTCTTTATTTATTGTATTTATATATGCCAATTTTTGTGTATGCATGTATTAAGTTTTCTTTGGGGAAATGCACACTGCTTTAAGCTACGTATGCATTAGAAAAATATAAAAGTAAGTTTAAATTTGCCTGTAATTTTTGTAAGAAAAAAAAACAGCTGGGAGAGATTGGACACTGTTTTCAAGGTTGAACTACATATAAGAATACAGTTCACTTATATTGTCCCCATAAGGAAACTCATCCTCCACATTCAACCCAACACATGAGGACCACTGGGATGCCACTAAAGGTGCCTGGAGACCACAGCCAGACCGATGCCAGTACCTTGGTCACACAAGTAAAATATTCCAAAAAGGAGCAGAACTTGAGTAAATGTATGTTCTGGGGACTATTATTCTTCACTGCAAATAACATATCCAAGTCCTCATGTACAGAGAAAAAATATGACATTACAGTGTACAGAGTTGTCTGTACCTGTATAAATGTTGACATGTTGCTGCGATTCATCTCCTCCTTCCACCTCAAGGCTTTCTCAGTGTTTGGCTAATGGACTTGTGTGTCTAAGTAATGCTATTAGTGAACACTTTCCTCTGTATCTCTTGTTCTAGGGGAGGGATGACGGCCGCTTATTAAATCAGAAGCAACACAGTCATCTGAAATGTGATTTTCAGTAGTGAAGTGAGATCGCTGACTGGCTGCACCTTTAAATATTTAAAGGGTTGGAGATAGTAACCGGTATGCAGCTGCTCCCTGAACATGCCCTTTACACCATGGCTACTTGTGTTGTCCATTCATTACTGATGAAGATAAGATCATATAAAACTTTAATGATCTCCATGGGGGAAATTGGGTCTTTGAAACACAGAAGTTGTGATAGAAATTCGCAAGAAAAATGGTGGGTCACAGAAATACCCCACCTGGTTATTTTATAACTGGAGCCATAAGTCAAGGCAGGAAATCTGCACTGAATCGACCCTAATGGTGATTCAGTATGTGGTGTTTAAAAGGACAGAAATGCAGCAGTCAATGCAGACTGACAGGATATTTATATATTATTCAGAATTTGTTTATTTTATTCACTTTAGAACCCCCGCCCCCCCCCACCCCCAAAAAAAAAAAAAAAAAAAAAAAAAGCTTCTTTAGATGAACTGTGGTTCAGTTGGAAGAGTAGGTCATCCAGTGACCAAAGGGTCGGCGGTTTGAATCCTGGTTCCGACTGTCCACATGTCAAAGTGTCCTTGGGCAAGACACTGAACCCTAAATTGCTCCCTGTAGGGCCTGGCAGCACCCTGCATGGCAGCAGCCGCCCCTTGGTGTATGAGTGTGTGTGTGAATGGGTGAATGTGAGGCTTTGTAAAGCATTTTGGGCACCACGAAGGTGTGGAAAAGTGCTGTGTAAGTCAAGTCCATTTAGATATTTAGTGACAATATCACAACGGAGGCCACAAAGAAAACAGGGAGGTTCTGTATCATAGACAGTGTCTGTTTTGTCTCTCTCCACTTTTTTGTTTAGAGGTGACCATGATGCACCTGAACCCTGGATAACATCTTCTCTATAATGGAAAACAAAAGAGGAGGAAGTATGAAGTCTCCATAAAAGACAGCACAGTTCTGTAGATATAAACAATTCTTTACAATAATCAAAAGAGAGTAATTCTTATTTCCATCTAATTATACACTAATGAAAATGTAATATGAAGTTGATTTCTGGAATTAAATCCTCCTGTATTCCCCTGCGTCTACAAACCACACATTTAAACTGAACTGAATTTGAGCAACATTAAGTTTGCGCAGTTTCAGTCCATTCACTCAGACACATAAATGCATTAACACACATAAGGACTATTGAAGTTAAGTGTCCTCTACCATTTGAGCCAGCGTGATCCTATCCCTGTGGTATTGTCAGATACCACAGTTCTGCATGACTCATACTATCAAATTTATTGTTGAATTAAAAATGTTCTTTTTGGCATGAACACAACTTATGAGTGGTCCAAATCTGTTGTAGGAGCTGCATCTAATTAGTTTCCTCTAACTGTTCATGTTGTAGGATGCAATTTTTAAATGTTTCTGTATGTTCTGCTCTGTACCACAAGTTGCTCTAAGGAGGAAGGAGGAAGTTTAAGTTTAATTCACAGACAGTATAATACAATATAATTAGGAGGAGAATCTTTATTATTTGTCAGTATATATTGGACACGCAACACACCAGAACCGTATTAAACCCATCACTAACTGTACATGCATGAATACAACACACAACACAGAATAGCAGTGGTGGGTTGTCATGCCAAGCTCTCAGGGAGAAAGTGGGGAGGCTGAGTGCCTTGCTCAAGGGCACATTCGCCAACAATTTCTCTAACGGTCCACGGAATTGAAACTGTGACCCTTTTATTGGTCACAAGCTGATTCTCCAACCTTCCAGGTGGAAGAACTGTGATGTTACCCCTCATTTCTGAGCTGGTATTTTGAAATCAGTAGTTTGTAATATTGCCATCACAATGTTTGCTTTTTGGAGCTGAAAGTGGCCGTGTTTGGACACAACCGTAGAACTATGGTATCCTGAGGGCTAGTTAGCATTAGTTTGCCTCTGACCAGACCATTAATTGGCTAAAACAGTGATCTTCATAAAGCATCGTGTCACAAAGTCATTATAAAGTAAGTGGACTCTATTATCCACTGCAGTGGAGCTGTCTGTCAGGAAAAACATGGATTTTATTAAATAAACCAAAACTCTGAAAGTCTGACTCCACAAGCGAGTGAGCTGTCATACAGACCTGTTGATCAAAATCTGACATGGCAGATATCAGAGTTTCTATTTGACCTGACATCTGATTAACAGAAGAAAATTTTAAAGATGGACCACCAGGTCACTTATAAGAGGTTCCAAATGATAAAATAAGTTTAGTATAAGTTAATGAGAGCCAGGGCTTTTTGGAGCCAACCCCAGCAGCTGGCAGTGGTATTACAACTTCAAAACACTTCTGCATTGGCTTGGAGCTGGGGCTCTTTCTCAGTGGTTTATCCAACCATTTTCACTAAATTACAGAATATTTTATAATTGTTTATTTGAAGTAATTTTGACTTATAAACTGTTATACATTGTAATTCATACTTTGTTTTGTCACAATTTGTTGACATTCTATGTAATGCAGCTGCAAGTTTATGTAGGTCATTATCATAGAAATTGACTCACACATTGTATAATACCTTTTTACCTATATGGTACTTTTGTTTTAAAATCAGTTAAATCTTATATTTTAACATACACATGACTTGATTTACAGTCTGATGGTATGTTCTATTACATTCACCATGTATATAAGCCTTATTGTGTCTTTCTGTAATACATAAAAGTGTTTAATATTAGTCATAAACACCTTAAACATCACCATAATACCTATGTTGTATAACAACACACATATAGCACACAGCATAATAAAACAACCCAGACTGTATTAAATCTCAGTGGGACAGTGGGACAAATAGAGGTAAACAGTTTCTTTTCCACTGTGATCCCCCATCTCTGTAATTGCAGCATTAATGCTCAGCGATAATGAGCTTTTTAGCTCCGGTGGTGAAAGCAACCCTATGACATGATTTTTCAAACAAAGAGAGAATTAGCCTGGTGCTTGCTTTATTGCAGTGTGTGTTTTGAGATGTTTTAACTGATCAAAGTGTTTTAATACATTAGAATAATACGTTGAGTTTTTGGTAAACAAAAATTAAATAAAAGGTTTTCAAAATGGGGTTGCACAAATGCAAATGGGTGTTTGTGGAAGCAGCCACTGTGCAACAGTTTAATTCATTTAAAGGAAAATCTGCAGTACATATAGTAACTCATACGGTATCAGTGCTGAGCTTTAGCCACTTTCTGCTTCTGTTTTTCCTCTGTGAGGTACATCTAGTTGACATTACTTTGGAATCTAATGACCAATAACATAATTTTTTGTGATGCTGGAAAAAAATCTTTGCTTTATGGGTGCAATAATCTGCTTTTATTGCAGCCCTTAGAGCCTAAGAGAGGCCATGCTGAGAGTCTTGAGGTTTGTAGCCTTAAATGTTCAGTACAGTCACAGCAGATTAAAAACTATGTAGATGTATTGTTGCTTTGGTGTTGCTCTTGCATCTGTTTTTTGTTGTTTTTTTCTCCACATTAAAACCAGATAGCCAGGATTATCAGCTGTAAAGTTTATGGGTTTTACAGAGAGCACATAGACTTGGACAGTGGTGTAGTGGTCCCTAGAGAAGTGGGGATACTCTCATTTTTTGCCTTTTTGTTTTTTTTTTTTTTTAAAATTAGTGCA
>JAPQRP010000006.1:3878647-3895350 GCA_037367295.1 Apogon hyalosoma
ATGGATGGATAGATAGATAGATAGATAGATAGATAGATAGATAGATAGATAGATAGATAGATAGATAGATAGATAGAATGTAGCCATGAGGTAATGACAATATTTTCTCCTGCCCTAGACTCTCTGGTACAGACACAACAAACCTCTTCTCTGTCCATTTCACTTTAATCTTTCAGACATGCTCTGTCTCATGCTATACAAACACAATTAAAAGCTGTTTTTAATGCACATCCCCTGTTTCTGAGACAAACACTCATCTTCAGGCCTTTCATCTCACACAGATGCACATGCGTACACACTAGCAGTGTGTACGTGCATGTTTCAAAATTACTGCCTCATGATTCACACCTCGTCTTTACACCTCTTCCTCCTCTCTCTCACACTTTCTCTGCTCACCTTGTGACTTCCCACACCTCCTCTTTCTTTCTTTTTTCTTGTTTCCTCGCAGTGCTTTTTAATTATTGTTTACAAAGAAACATAGTCCAACTGAAATAATAACAGTATATGTCCTCGAGTTTTAGATGTGAAATAAAGAAACCTATACTGCCGAGTTTGATGCTATACTAGTAAAGACCTGACATTACATTCAAATAATCTTATATAGAAATGGTGGGAAATTAGAATAGTTTTGATCACTACCTTCCCAAGACCATGAAATATACAGGGGGATTCCTCCAGCTGTACAATTAAAACATTATATTACATTAAAGGCACCACTAATTCACCTGCACATCATTCTTTTGGTGTTAAAATAATGACTGATATCTGAAATGACTGAATAGTCAAAATAACCACCAGTCTAATTTATCCTGACGCAGTTGAATAATAAACCAAAAATATTTTTACACTTGTCATCATGAAAGACTGTTTCAGCAAAGCATCTGTATTAAACTAGGCAGAGTGCCTGATGCAATGGGCTGCAAAATAACATATTTACACTGGTACTCGACCGATTTAAAATGATGGAGTAGGAACACCAAATGAATATAATCTATGATAAGACTGTCAAATGACTTACCCCAAATAGGAACTCCTTAAATTAAATTAAAGGTCACATTCACCGTTAAATATGGTAATGTACTGTTAAAAACCTTCAAGTCATTTATTTCAGATATAGCATATATTTTCTCTGGAGCTACTGTAGTTTCTTCAACAGATACCAGTGCGGTGAATGTTTCTCAAAATTACCACAGTTGGAAAAAGGCATTGTTTCTGTTTTAACAACAAGCTGTAATCTGGTTTTCATCAAAATGACCTGTTTCTCTGAGATGGACCAGTGACGCCAATCTCAGCAGCTAATTATAAGACTAACAAAATGAGATAATTGAAAATATTTCACAGTTAAAGATGTTTTGCATTCCGTCTTCTAAGTGAGCGTGGTGGGTAGAGAATATCACGTGGATGGATGAAAGTAGATTAATGGTGTTCAAGTGAAAATACAATACACCAATATCCATTTTTCACAGAGAACTGACATTATTCTAACATAATATGGTGCTGCTATGGCTGAAACAGGTATGTCATGTCATCATATTGTCACGTGTCTGCTGTGTTATTCTGTGCCTGCACTGTGATGTCTTATGTTGTATGATGTTCTGTGTATGCATTGTAGCCCCACACACCATTGCCTACAACAAATTTCCCTTTGGGAACAATAAAATATATCTTATCTCATCTAACAAAGACCATTTTTCTCCCTCCTCCATGTATCTAAGAAATGTCAGTTTAAGACCAGGATGTTCACAAGATATTTGGCTTGTTAAAATTGGTCCGGTTTTTACTTGGGCGAAGGAATTTGTTGAAATATGTCAATCACATTTACATTGAATGGAACAGGAGCTACCACCAGAGTATAGAGTTTAATTATTAGTGTAAGATGTTTGACAGTAGTGAAGCGTGTAGATGGACTTTAAAGGAAATAGATGGAAAGTGCGATGCTTTTTGAAAACTGCTTTCAGTCCATAATGGCAGAAAAGTTGCTCTTGTTGCTGGGCAACATACCAAGTTTCAGTTCTTAGAAATCTATGCTATAGACTCATGAAAAGGTGGAACAGTAGAGAAACCAGGTGACACTCAAACACCACATCACTATCCAGTGAACGGTCTTATTATTAAGCATCTTTGTTGTGACACCCATGACAAACAAATTAATGAAATAACTTTACCAGCAACTTAACATATCAGTGGTGGTGCATTCTGGGAGGTGACCTGAAATGACTACATTCTCCATGCACTCTGAACAGGAATGCATCCTGGGATACACTGTGTTTTTACCTCATCAGCCCACAAACACGTATGAGGACGCTTTATATGTCAACACACCTTTAGGGAATACACTTAATCCAGCAGAAAATAATAAGCATGTTTAAAGTACTTGAAAAGTCAATCATCAGTGCAGTTTATGTCATAAAGAGAGCCAATGAAACAAATGGAATGGTCAAAGCTGTCTACGTTGAAATGTAATAACATCATCTACCTCATTTTTATATTTAGCTTTTGGTTTGGACAAAGAGAAGAGAACTGCAAAGGAAGATTATATAATATACAGGGTGTCCCAAAAAAATGCACACACTTAAACAGCTGATAACTCAATTATTTGGTTCAATTAACCAACACAATTGCACCTATTGGGGACCTGAGAACCCACGTTATGGTCGACCACCTTGTTAATTCACCAGGAATTCCAGTGTGGGGCGGTTCATCATCAAGAGCATTAATTGGACGTTCTTTTTTGACACTACTGTGACTGGTCCCGTTTACTTGAACTTGCTGCAACAGTCTGTCATGCCAAGTATTAAAGAAGACTTTGAAGATGAGGAATTTTATTTTCAGCAAGATGAGGCACCCCCACACTACCATCGCAATGTTAGATCCTTCCTTGATGTGATCTTGCCAAACAGATGGATTGGACGGAGGGGTTTCATTGAATACCCTCCACATTCACCAGACCTCACACCACTAGACTTTTTTTTATGGGGATACTTAAAAGACAAAGTCTACGCTATGAGACCTGCAACAGTTGCTGAACTGAGAGCAGCCATTGAACGTGAATGCACGCAAATACCAAGGGAACTGTTTCATGATGCATGTGATTCTGTTGCTTTGCGTTGTCAGCAATGTCTGGACCAGAATGGATGTCAGTTTGAGAACAGGTGGTGACAAAACAATAAAATGATGTTTGTAAATTCTATGACATTTTGAAAATTAAATTAAGTTTAATAAATACCTACTTTACAATTATTTAAAGTGTGTATCCATTTTTTTGGGACACCCTGTATATTACTTTCAACTTCTGGTGTTTTTCTTCTGATACCAGTTCCCTTTAGTACCACAGGTATAACTTATTAAGCCTTATTAAAGGTGATTAAAAGAGAGTCTAGTTTTGACCAGCTCTATATGTAAAGTGTCATGAGATAACTTTTGTTATGATTTGACACTATGTAAATAAAATCTGATTGATTAATTAATCAATCAATTGAAATCAATTAATAAAGTTGTATCCAAGAGTTGCCATTCAGACGACTATACAATGTACTAAAGTTTAACTTAACTCCCCATCGGGTTGATAGTCAGCAATCAGCTGTCAAGCCGTTCTTCACTTCATACCCACCATGAATACCTCCTAGCGGTGCCACAGCAGCAGCAGGATGGCATTTTTCAGCCATCCTGCTGCTGAAGCAGCCCTTCCGTTAACAGGCATCATGCCACATTACAGAGAATCAATGCTTTCCCAGTGAGAAGACAGATGTGCTCATTATGAGTGGAGTGGAAGACTAATCACGGTGATTGTCACAGAGAGCTGGGGCTGATTAAGCACTAGAGTTACTGGAGTCTGCTTTGTCTGTTTATGTGTATCTTCACACCGAGCACAACAATGGAATAAAAACACCATAACCATATATGCATGTTAAGTATCTGTTTGAGAATAGCTGGTATTCAGCTGAAGCAGTTGCTAAAAATTTAAGTTTGTGATGTAGGAGGTCTGATGGTTGGGGACGCAGACGGGGTTTGACGTCACACTGCTGTTCATGAAAGTGGCAGTGTGTGAAGGCATTGTTTGTCAGGTTGTCACAGTGGGAAGATTTTCACACTTCTACCCGGCTGTCTAGTGTTCAGTGCCTCAGATCTTTGGCTTTTTCAAGATCACATGAGGTAATTCTGTAGTCGACTTTCTGACCTCTGAATCACCACCTACAGAGAGAAAAAGACCTGAAGGGAGGTTCACCTCCAGAATAACAATACCCACATCTTTCAGACATGAGGTCTAAATGAATGGTTTGATGAGGATGACAACAGAGTTTTAGACCAGTTAGGATCTGTCTGCCATTGTCCCCAAGTTTATTGGAGTCTTAGATGTATATAGTAGGTGGGTAATTTTATATTTCAATAAAAATATATAATTTCATATCTTTACCGTAATACTGGAGGGTCTCAGAGCATATATCTATCTGTGTGTGTGTGTGTATCTGCATGGTTCTGAGAAATTGAGACGTTTTTAACTGGCCAATTTGGTACCTACTGTTGAGGAATAGTTCCATCTCAACCTTCAAAATATTTTTTCTTTAAAATTCCCTTTTTTAATGTCAGGAGGGACTGACGTAATTCACATTGCTAAGCAGTTGCCATGGGGAGGGACAGGAAGCAGCCTTGCACGTCAGGAGACAATGATCATGTCGATCAGTGTTGTCCTCTGGTGGTCAGACACAGGAGTTTGGCATACTCACGTATTTTTGGTCAAGGAAGAGACTAGCAAAAACAGCAAGTTGATAGGGCCAATATTTTGGGAGATATTAGTAATTTTGGAATAGAATAGCCTTACAATCACGTTGCTATACCCATGACGGTTGACGGGAAGCACAGTACCACACTGCATGATGAAAAATTAAGTTAAAAACAGGAATGACACATTTGCTAAATTCAGCCCTTAGATATTGGTATTAATATATTAATTGGCATTTAAATTTCAACAAATGATTCACTAAACAATTTTTATGTCAGTAATTACATTAAATTAAATACAGACTCACATCATTTCCCAAAAGTCAGCTCTCCCCAGCATAAAAACTACCAAATATAGAACCTGTGGTTCCCCATGGGTCAAAAAGCAAGTTTTTTCATATGTTTTCAACAGTATTACCAAATCTGTGTATAGAAATGTGGAAAAAGCTATAACAATTGCCCTATAGCTTAAAAAGAAAATTTGCTCAATAAATCATTAGCTCTCCACACTGACTGGATATATGCCTAAGCCTTATAATGTAAAGGAAAACCCTGGCAAATTATGTGAATCATGTACTGTGACCTTGACAGTCATCTCAGTCAAAAATAATCAGTAGATTCTGGACCAATGAGTTAGGCCATGCTCATCACCACGTCTATTAAAACACCAAAGGAGGAAAATATCTTTTGGAAGAATAGCGTCCATCACTCGAACAGATTTCAGAGACTCGGAGAATAAAAGAAAGGACACGGTGACAATGTTTGCAAAACACTGTCTTGAAAAGGTAATCTTTTTGATATTTTAACACATTCAAAAACTTGTCGATATCCTGTGTTTACAAGTAGATGTGTCACCATTAGACTAGAAATGTGGAGTTGTCTTTGAAACATGCATCTTTACTCTAGAGGATCCTTGATTGACTGTGAATAGTGTCTTTGTGTCACATCCTGCAAAAATACTCCATCGTCTTATTTTTTTGTGAGTTAAGCAGACCAGATGTAACTCTGGTTTAGATGTGCCCTGTGACCCTACTCTACAGCCTGTGACATTTGCAGAAGTGTTGCAGACCAGGCCTTTGGATGCTTTCTAAACACTGAAATTATCCCATTTATTAAACATTGTTTATATTGATCATGATGAAAATTATATTGTGCTAACTAAACTAAATTGAAAATTAAAAGAAATAGTTACACCACAATTGTGGAGAAAACTGTATCATTGATGCTTCCAGCTGCATCAAGCTCAGCAAGAAAATGGAGATGGCAGACACTCAACCCCTGAGATCATTTCCACCACAACTAATGTTTGAAGTACTGCTGTCAAAACTGACCAAAAAGGATCTTCTGGAATAAATATGCTCAGTTGAACATATACAAACCACCACATTTTTTTTTATATCTACTGGTGCATAAGTCAGTTTATTACCCGTAGTAGATCACTGTCTGCACTCACTTCAGCTTGACAAACTCATTTTAAACAATGCCAACTAATGCTGTGTGACTCCTGTCCATCATGTACTGTAGTCAGTGCAGCGGTCCAAACCCACATGAGATGAGCTGTGAGCAGAGGTGGGTAGTAACATGTAGAATTTACTTAGTTACATTTACCTAAGTAACTTTTTACATAAATTGTACTTTTAAGAATACTTTTAAAATGACATACTTTTTACTTTTACTCAAGTATATTTATGAAGAAGAAATGCCACTTCTACTCCATTACAGTGGCATACATTCTGCTCGTTACTTTTATTTTTGGTCATTTGTTAGTGCACAAACCATTTGTTTTGTTTTGTTTGAAAGACTTCCGCCAAAAACTCACATGACTGTATTTCACCAATCAAACGTAGCTAGCGGCTACATTAGACATAGCCGCTAGCTACGTTTGACTCCGTACCACCAATCAGATGTATCCAGGCAGTCACATGACAGTTTGGCGCCAGTTTCACACAGGAGCAGAGTGAGCACACCGGAGCACAAACACAGGAGTGGACATATATATTTTAAATATTTTATTTTAACATTTCATTTATTAACTGCTGAATTTAAAAGAACAATAAATATGATGTTACTCAGGAAGTACTCAGTACTTGGGTCATTTTTTTATTAAGTACTTTTTTACTTGAGTACTTATTTGGATGACTACTTTTTACTTGTACTTGAGTAATATTTTTTCTAAAGTAACAGTACTTTTACTTGAGTATAATTTTTGGCTACTCTACCCTCCTCGGGCTGTGAGCCATGGTACAAACATACAGTTGAATTAAGGATATTCATTGACAGACCTACTTTGTACAAAAAGTCAAACTGTGTCATGAATTTTGAGTTTTGAGGTACAGATTGACATAATTACCTGACTGCAGTTCACTTGTGGGACAGGGGTCATAATTAAGCTCTTGGAGTATGAGCTACTATAAACAGGTTACGTTACTGGCTGCATTAGCTCAGGAAGGTGGAATTTGTCTCTAAATAAACACTCGGTCATAAATACCTGCTTTGTAAAGCATAGTACTGATCAATCAGTGCCAATTGGCACTGCTCTTTATCTGCTAATTCTCTCTGTACTTGACTACCTAATTCACAGTAATAATTTTAGCCATTCAACAGGCTAAACCATCCCCATGTGGAGTTTCCATTACTATTTCCACCCACTGTGGACAGTAGAGAGCCCATGTTGTTTGCGTGGGAGTGCAAACAAAGAGGAGGACAAACAGAGGGGAGAAGGATGGAGGGATTAAAATCTGCAAGGGAGGAGGAACAACAGGTATGGGTTCCCATAACCTCTCTAGATCTATAAGTCCTCGGGCCTCGTCCCTAAAGCCTGGGTGGACAGCACTTCTGGTGTCAGTCAGCCTCTCTGAGTAAAGCTTTGTAAACTAGACACCGGAAATTCTAAGCACTAAATCATCAAATAAACTGCATCTACTGTTGTTGAGTTTAACAAAAGCAATGGTCACATAATTATGAAGGGAAATGCCTTTCATCCACAGAATGAGGTGTCCTGCACCAATCTGTCGGCTAAGCTCTGTTCCAGGAAACGCTGTGTCTGAGCTCAATTGGTACTTTGCTGGGCACAAAGCGTGACTGAATGGTAGCAAGATGAAAGAGGAGACAGACTGGAACAGACTATTTTCTTCAGAGTACACTGAACTGGACACCTTGTCACTCTATTAAAATAATATCTGGTGTTAGTCACTGCTTATATACACATACACACATTTGTGTTACTAAAACCTGTGACAGCCATCCTTTGGAGGACTGTACTACAAGTGACTATTTATGGACTACCGAAAGACCAGGAAGTTTGCAAATCTTAAATCAGAATGTGTTCACAAGCATAAAATACTCCCTCTTCCCTATTCATGCAGCCATTAATTATCAGTTTACCATACTGACAAGAAACATGGGGAGAAGTGCAGTAACCTCTGGATAGATCGGCAGTCTACTGTCATGTTTCATTACAAAAGACAGTAACACTAGCTTTCTATTCTCAGAGTACAGCTTGATGTTTGCATCAGAGCATGCACGTCTACAAATGGAACTGTACAAACTGTATCCACTGCAAATGTACTGAAAAAGGAAGAAAGTTGCTGAAGCAAAAAAGGATTATTTCCACCAAACTCATCTTATATGCATTCATAGTCTATCATGAAACCACTGCAGCTTTCATACTAGCATTATGCTAATATATGTTAAAATTGCAGCTTCTAAATTGCTGAACTCAACATTAAAGGAGCTACATGACATGCCATCTCCCAAAAACTAGGAAGGTACGTTGTCTGTCCTCCTTCCACTCATACATATACAACTAACCCATGTTTACATCAAAAGGTTAGAGAATTAAATATTAACAATTACACAAGCCTAGCTGACATTAAAGTCCCCATTAAACTAATCAAATAGTTCATATCCTTCCATTGAATTATTACTGCAGTAACGGTTTCAGCTGCAACAAGTTATTTAACCCTAACTGATGCAGTGAGTAGCTTCTTTGTTTTGAAACAACCATTGGTTTGCAGAGATTGTGCTATGTTTCAATGGAAAAACAAGGACTGTGGATGAAAAACAGCCATTTGGACAATTCTGGTGCAATTATTGTACAGAAATGGAAATTAATGTGCAATATCCCTGTCAAAATAAAGCAATGACATAAATATGGTCTGTTGACTCAAAACTAACCCTGTTCCAGAGTGATGGATGCATCAGGGTGAGGAGAGAGGCACATGAAGTGATTACCCATCATGCTTAGTGCCTACATTACAGGCTTGTGGGGGCTTCAGCTGGTCAGGTCTAGGTTCAGTAACATTATGTGTCCATAAAATAAGGTCAGACCTCCTCATACACTTCCTATCCCAATATGCAATATTCCTCTCCAAATCAATGTAAAGACTTTAGGCCAAAATATTATACAGATGCTAGTGACAGTAAAATATGTTTAACTATTAGTGTAGTGTTCAAATTGTTAGACCAGACAGACATACCTGCTTCCAACTGACCATACTGTGTTGTCACAGGCTTTAATTACTGTGTGTATGTGTATTTGTGTGTCCAACACACTGTGACAGGGAGATAAAGTTCTCCTATACACGACTCTGACAGCTCTGCTACTGTCATTGATTTCCTTTGACACATGTTGCTCAGCCGCTGGAGTCCTATCACTGAAAGGAGACAAACCATAGCAACAGTGTGATATTGCTCCTAAATTTCTCTGCTCTAGTTTACAGACTGAAAAGAGGAAAAAAAAATCCTCTTGCTCTGAAACCTTTTGCGAGCACAATATAAACGGAACACATTTTCTACTCAGCCTGCAGCTTTAGCAAGGCAAGGAACGGAACCGTGTGTGATTGTTTTTAGGTGCTGAAAAAAAAAACTATTACTACATTAGAGCACGTAAAGCTGAATAAATCTCCTTTAAAGCCTACCGATCAAGTAAATGCAGGCAGGCAATGGTGTTGTGAGAACTGTTCTTCATTAAGAGTGTAATAAATATGAGTTAACGCCACCAATGGCACAGAGCTAATAACAAACTAGTTTAAGTCTACAGGACTAAATACTCAATACTCTTTCCCTTTGTCAATTTGAGACTCTGAATATATCTTGGGGTTGTTTTAGTATAGCAGAGGGCTTATAACTGTATCAGAAAGACTCAAGCACCACTGTCTTATGTTCACAACCGACAACAAACTAAAAATACAATGCTTAAGTTATATGGAAAGCAGGTGTTTCGAAAAGTATTGATCTCTTTTTTTAAGTTGTGTGGTAGATCCTTTCAATAAATGGTTAAAGACCATCTGCTCGTTAAAAGTGAACCAATGGATTGTGCAAGTAATTTATCATAACTATGTTTTTCATTGTTGTTTAATGATATCTAACACTTGTCCAAAAGTCTAGCAACAAACTGTTGGATGAAAGAATGGACTATTCATCACTCCAAACATCAAGCTATTTTGTGAATTACATGACACTGTGACACTTGACACTTAGTACTGAAGAAAAGCAAATTCTGCTGTCTCAAACGGAGTTTATTATTGTTTCCAGTATGGCCATAGCCAGCTATGAGGTCACCGAGGTCTGGACCTCAGTAATTTTTAAGAGCTAAAAATAAATTTAGACACTAAATATTCACCCGGATAAAATAAATAAATAAAGAACTAAAGTGGTTAAAAATGTCTCAGAGAAAAAGAGTATTGTTAATTCAGTTAAACTGTATTACTGTGTCTTCTGTGCCTGTATTGTGTGTGCATGAGAGACCAAGAACACAAAAACCAATGAATAATTAGAGTGTGCAACTTGCAGAAGTGAATGCAGAGAGACACTGCAATGATCGGGAGCATGTGCATGGTAAAAGCATCCAGTGCAATTCAGTTTTTGATTTTTATGCTCGTGTGGATAATTGGGGAGAGCTAGTTAAATCTGCCATTGCTTAGTGATTAAAATGCCTTTTTCCCCAATCATATTTATTTAATCTCCTTACTACGATGTGTGGAAGCTATATGTTACTTTGCAATTGATTATTTATGTCATTGGCATACTTAATCAAGGAAAAAGAAAAGTTTGAGATCAGTGATCAGCTTAAAGGGAAAGTTATTTTTTTTACAAACTTGACCTTATTTCTGGCATTAATTATGATAATTTCCTCACCCAGATAACTTTGGTGTCGTTTGGAGCCCTTCAAAAGATATTGAGATTGATTGAGAGCCATGTATATCCATATAAATGGGAGTGGACAGGATACCAATAATGCAGCCTCTAAACTGTCATTTTTTTACCCACTATCAGTGCCCAAAATGCCATTATACTTCAACGGTAGAGTGAGATGGGTCTTGACATAAATAAAAGCACTCATAACTTCTAAGAAGTACACAGATTTTATTTATAAGATTCTTTATAAGGACGTACAGACCTGAATTCAACATAGCTTTGGAGCTCAGTAAAGTTGGCAAGAAACAGATTCTAAGTTTGCACTTCAATAAATCATCTGAGAACACTGTTATAACACACTACACAGCTCTATTTTACCATAGTAAGGTAGACAGATTGTGGACTTCTTGTGTAACAGAGCAAACCACTTCTTATCCGAACTATCCAAGCAGTCTGCATTTAGAGATTTTAGGGACTGTCTGCAAAGTGCAAGATAACCCATGCATCCATAAAATGTCAATAGCTTCATTCTTATTTCATCTACTACCACCAAAATCACACCACATATCTAGGGAGTCATTTCAGTCACAGGCTATTATAGCCCTTAGTTTTGGGAAATGTGGGGAATAGGGGTGTAACAGTGCACTTGTTTGTACCGAACTGTTTCGGGTTTGGGGCCTTCGATACAATACGGAGGTATACCGAATGAATACATGTAGCCTATGTGAAGACACAAACACGCGCCTTAAGTTTCCACACAAACGCACACAGTATGAGCAGGGTGGCTGCAAGCAGAACCCATGTGCAGGGTTTCCCCTATATACATTCTGCTGCGGCGCCGCTGCTGAATTCTCAGTGCTGCTGCTGAAAGACAATGAGAAATAAATATGTATATTCATTTCAGTCATGCAAAAACAACAAAGCTAAAAATGGCCTCAAACCTTTGCACACACTACTGTATATTTGTCCAAATTCTATTTTCTGTCACATTATTACAGGTGGTTTACATGAACATGATGGGGTCGTCATGGAGATGGATCGTCAGTCAGTGGAATACCTGATAACTTCACCAATGCCCTCTGTCACTTACAATTCCTGTCAGTTAACTCAGAAGAAGTGTGAAACGAGAGAGGGAGAAAGCAAGTGGCAAATGGAGTCAGCTCATTCAGGTCTGAGAAAAACCGTCTCATATGCATATAAGAAATAGAAACATAACATGTGCACACTTGAAAACCTTCAGCCTTCAGTCCACACCAAAGTTTGTGCACATACAGACGGACGGAAGAACTCCCCTCACCTTATCATTGTTGTTGACTATCTGCTCCCCCTCACGGTTGAGAACCACTGGTGCATGCCGAAGTTTTTGCACATACTGGACAGACAGACAGACAGACGGACGGACGACCAGCTGATGACAATACCCTGCGGCCAGTATGTCTGAGGGTAAAAATTACTCTTCACACAACTGGTCTTCCAGTTGAAGCTAGTACCACTGACAAATGTACACAGAATCCACATAAAAGTCTAACCAGTGAGAAAGAGGCAGAGAAAACTGTAAACAAACAGATAAAAAACAGTAGTTTTTCATTCATTTTACTTTTGAGATGACACATAGAAGAAAAGCACTAGAGTTTCATTATGCCTTTTGAATTGCACTTTTCTTGGTCTTCTTACTTTACTTAGGAAACCATTATTGGCAGCTGCTCAGTGTGACAGACCAAGAAAACTTCAGCTGGTAAACAAACTGTTGTCACTAGACTGATTGGTATTTATTAGGGCCATTAGAGCATGTCTTTTTCAGAGGTGCACTTGCAGTATAACTTGTTTTACAGATACAAATATACAGTAAATCACTTGAAAAGGATAAAATAAAAATGAATGTGGCCAAGATCTGTCTGAAACTGTCGTTATAGACAGAATGATGTGGCCTGAATTGTTTGGATTTCTTTCCAATGACAGGTTCAGATTACAGAATATCATCCATATTAGGGACAAGATGGTGGATCTGGCAAAGAGCAATAATTAATGGGTGAAAATTACCAAGCTAACACTACCACTAAATATTAACATGGTGCAAATTACAAATATTGTATTGTACTTAAGTTACTGTGCTGCACTGTACTCAAGTAGATTTTTCAGGTATCATGACTTCATTTTCCTGAAGTTTTTTTTTTTTTTTACTTCTACCATACATTGATCTGTACCTTATACTCTATTGTACTTATTATCTATTTTTTTTATTTTGCATCACGGTATAGCTCCCCAACATTAAGATTAATTTAAACCTGTACAGATGAACAAAAACACATTAAAAAGATGATCTCTTGATGGATATCCTGCAAGGTGCAGAAGACACAGTAAGACAAAGGAGAACAGAGAGGGAGATTTGACCGTAAAGAAAAGGTGTCCTCAGATTAATAAAATCATTGAAACTGAGGAAAATCAGCATGGATTATCTGAAGCTTGTACTTATTTAACAGAGTAGAGAAAGTATGTATTTTTGCCAACTCTGACTATAGTGGAGGTGTTTCTCAGGAAAAAAATGTTAAATTCATTGAACAGAAGCTTCTGTTGACCATTCCTCCAATCAGCGCAGAGGAGTATGTCAGGCACTTTATAAAGATTACCTCGCTGATGTTTGTTTGATTGTTACTGGTCCTTGATCTCATATTCTGTTTTTTGTGTGCTTCAGATTAGAAACACTAAAACATTTCATCTAAGATAACAGTCTTAGTAATGAGGATCGTGGAGTAAATTGGGGTGTTTCTTTCGATATTTTAATATATCATTTCCTTTATTACCAAACAGCCTGCGTTCTCTCTGTGAAGGAGAAAGCAAATGTTTCACAGCCACCTTTCAAGTCTGTGGGGGGTGAGTGATAGATTCAGGCTTATGTAACACTGAGACTAATAAGGAGCCAGGAGGGCATTAAAGTTTAAGTTGGGTAATATATGCATTCAGGCTTTGGCTTCAGTACTTCTTTTCTTTTAAGTGTGAAAGTAACTTATTTGTGTCTGTAACCCAAAAGTTGCACTCAATGGCAGTAAATTCAATGTTGCATTCAAATGAATGTCTCAGTTTGTGTTGCTTTTATCAAACATAAGCTGAATGCTTCTCATATTACAATTTATTTCATTCCCTCATAGAAAACTTTAACAATATTTTATGTTACTCTAGATCTGTCATGTTAAATGTGTTTTGCTATTTCTCAGAGAGAATATAGATCACAGTTTAACAGCGCAGCAGTCATGAGAACAGTTTATCAGGACTGTTTCTGGGTTTTTGAGTCTGTAATCATAAAGATACCCTGACAGGGTGAAACACACAGTTTGCTGTTTGTTTGTGTGTGAACACACATGCTTCAGAGCTGGTGACTGCAGCTGTTGCATTATCATGCAAGTCAAAGAAGAGCAGTGCACCAAGTGGGGCTTCTTCAGTCACGACTCAGTTGCTGTGGCTCTGATGTGCTGTCTGGATGGCCCTTACGGCCCCTCGGCTTTCTGCTCTGCATCAGTCAGCCCTTCTCATCTACCTAAGATGCTGTGTTTTTTGGCCAAGTGTCAGCTGCTGTCTCATTACAAACTTTTTGGTTCTTCTAGATAATTGCAGCAACAAAAAGTATAACAGAAAAAATGTCTGTTATTGCACGTAATGAGCTATTGTTTTACCAGTGTGTCACAGATCACTCTTGTCTTTATGGCACTATGTTTTGTAACTTGGATGAAACTTCGCTTTTATGCAAATGGCACAGATGCAGCCATGTGTATGTGTTAAATATATTTATACTGTAGTACTCATTTTGCCACTACCTGGAAATGGGACCAATCCATTCCAGTATACTAGTGTAGGGTTACAATCCTATCAGACAACACCAACTCAGAACAAGTTGGGATGGTATGTACAGTAGAACCTTGCAATGTGAGTGCACTATTGTATGAATAATTTGCTTTACGAGCTGCAGCTCATGAGTATTTTTGTCTCTAAATATGAGTATATAGAAATCTGCTGTATGACCAAACTTCATACTAGCTGCTGCTAGTCAGCACTGAGCTCAAACATGCTGACAATGAAAAAAGTGATGCAAAAAAGTCCAAATTAAGTGAAGTGAGAGAGACGCCAGAAATTGTTCTACCTGACATTTTAATGGAAGGAGATTCTCCTTCCAAACAAAAATAATCCTCCTCCTTCCTCGTTCACAGATTATGTCATCTTTAAGGTAAATAAGTTCATAAAACCACTTTATTTCTTTTGCATTCTCTTTTCTTATGTTTTCATATTTGTTATTTTCTTTTTAAATGCACTTTTTCTGTTTTAAAAATCTTTAAAAGGTTTTGGGTGTTTTTTGGGGGCTGGAAGGGATTAATAATATTTCAATTAATTTCAATAGGAAATATTTATTTGTAAAATGAGTAAATCACAAAATGAGCTTGGTCATGGAACAAATTAAACTTGTACAGCAAATACTACTGTTTTTCATTAGAGAGTACAAACATATTTCATATTTTGTGTTACAAAGTGCTGAATGCAAAACAACAGTCAAAACTAAACACTTCATGTAGAAAAACCAATATATTTGATGAGTCAAATTGCTTTCAGGGTCATACAGGTCAACTGTCACCTCCTAATCAATGTTTAACATTTTAATTTATGATAGCCAGCTCTTCCCTCTCAGATCAGTAAATAATTAAATTATGATATGGAACAAGGTCCAAAACAGGCATAAGGAAATATTTAAGAAGGTCTGTTCAGAACCTAAGGGCTTACATGGCATATACACCCCATGCCAGCCAGATCTAAGCCTAGTGGGAAACAATAGGAATATGAACAGTGCCAGACTTACCTACTCTCAGACTGATATGTCTTCTGAGGCTAATGCTGCCCCACCTGTATTTCATCTTTTCTAATGAGCTGAAAAGCACAAACCTGAGTGTGCACCAGGTACATTGGAGAAAGGCGCAGTTTAAGAACACCGAGAAGAATTCCTGCACACTATCTGGAGTTATTTCTGTCTTTTGCTTCATCTCTCTGCATTCTCTTTCTATTTCAGCCGTCTCATACGTCTGTAGTTCGTGTGAGGACCCACATGTCTATTTGGTGGCAGCTCATTACATGACCATGAGTTTCCTAATGAGCCCATTAGCGCCTTCTGACCAACCCTTCCTCTTCTTACTCACCAATCTTTCATTTTCTCTGCTCGACTCCTCTTTACTTTCCAAGCTAATCAAATCTTCGAACCCTCAGCCATCAAGACAAATCACCTGATTTTCATCTCTCATTCCAAAAAATGTAATGGCTGCAGTGACTTCAATTTTGCTTTGTACCATTTCATCCTTTAAGAGCCCAATCACAGCTGGGGTTACAGCACATTTTTGCATACACATTCTATCTACTTTGGGATTATGCATCAATATTTGTTGGGAACAAACATGCAAGTCACATTTCAGTGCTGTATTTCTTTGTACTTACACAAGATGACAGATCAAAAGACAGAAAACTGTCTTGTTACAGTTTCGCCTGTAGTCACAATTGCATGCCACTCTTAAGTTTTTAAAGCACTTTTTTACAAGGTTACACTGTACATTTTATATCTGCTGAGACTCAAAATCAAAGTAAGCTTGATCTCACCTCTACTAAATGTGTCTGACCGACTTGATTTTTCCTTGCCTTTACACTTTGTTTCCTTAGAAGCTCTCTGGACACGTGTGTTATACACTGCTCAAAAAAATTAGAGGAACACTTCAAAAACACATCAGATCTAAACGGGGGGGGAAATTATCTTGAATATCTTTCCTGATAATAAGTAGGTGATGTATTAGTAACAAAATGATGCCACATAATTTGATAGA
>JAPQRP010000006.1:3904538-3916973 GCA_037367295.1 Apogon hyalosoma
GATAAACTGATGACCAGTGGCAGAGTTCAAAGGGTCAGGAGGGGAAAACAGCGACAGAAAAGATGGAGATGTGACAGCATTCCTCTCAGATGGCATCAAACCATCCAATAACTGGTTTTATGCAGCCACATTTTATGGTTTTAGACTCAGTTCTTTTGTGCCACTTTGGACATCATGTTTAAGGAAGTGCTGAGCAGAGGAGTTTTGCATGCATGATAGGAAAGAAGAGGTTATGAAGTCTAAAGACTAAACCACGTTTTTTCTGATTTCCTTTGCACTAACTTTTGGTAAATTCAAAGTTTATTCCCTCACTCACATGTATGTTAATGAGCTTTAGTAAGTTTTCTGAAGGCAGAATGTAAATAGGCATGCAACTCTGAAATTTGAATTAAAATTACTCAATTACATAAATTATTAAAACTGCATTATTAAATTTTCCCTAAATTCAAAGAATAAATACCTTATTTAGAAAGACCATGTGGACATTATTATAGGCAAAAAAGGCTTGTTCATATTTTAGCTGATTCACTTGTTATGCACTTTATTTAATTAGATTTACAAGATAAGTCTAGATAAGCTGAATTTACTTTAAAAAATTGAGAAAAGTGGTTGCCTTAAAAAAATTAAGTAATGATAAATGTAGCTTTTTAAGTACATTTAACTTACATATAACTAAGATTTTTGGCTAGTTCAGTCAAACCAAGACAAACATTATTCTGCTAAGTCTAAACTTTCAATCTGATTGCACTTTGTCTGCTGAATCGGGTGAATAGTCTGCAAGAAATTGAACAGACGGATAGGGGGTCCAAAAAATGGCCATAAAAAGGTGATTTTCGATACATGATACAGACAATTTTCTACTGTCATATGATGTATCCTCATTTCACATAGTCCTACAGAACATCTGGTGTATTGACTTCCAAGTCATCTCCTCCAGTCTCTTACTTAATTGCTACATATTTCCTGTTATTTGGAACATTGATTGTCAGAAATAAATAAACAGTGCTGAAATGACATCCTTACATGGCGTCATGAAGGCTCTGCAGCACTGTGAAGAATCACAGGCCTGAGCCGTCGATCGTCATATTGAACGGCTATAATTAAAACTTGGGCTGACAGTTTAATTTCTTCCCTGCTCTGTCCTCAGGTCAGCCACTATGAGGGCAATCCTCCCCCTATTTGGGCAGCTACAGATTCTCCTCAGGCTGTTCTGGAGACAGACGTTTGATCGAATAATAGTGATGGACGATGAACTCTGCTCGGAAATCACACACTCCATTATAGTATCAAGTCAAAGCTACCTAAAGGGCACAGAACAATTTACACTACTGTATCAATATATGAGGAAGAAAAGAACCGGGTATTATAGTATTTTAACTTCGCCATCTTCTCAGAATTAAAGTAATTTCTACCTGTACAAAATGTGCTAGAATATCTTGACCTTGAAGCAGAGCTGTGAAGGGATCAGCCAGGATTAGTGTTGTGTAGTTAATGACTGATTTACCCTCCAACTTCTGCAAACTGCAAAATACTTTCATACAGGAGAAAGTAAGTGATTAGAATCACTCATGGCATGGATCAAATTACACAAGATAATGAGTTTTAAATTCAACCCTTGTGATTAGGTTAATTAAACCTTCATCTATCTAATTTATACTCTATCTTAGACAAACAGCTTACTAACAAGGACTAGAAAATATTTAATCTCTTCTAAACCCCGGTCAATATGCTTATTCATAATGCAGACTTGCAATAATAAAAAGAGAAGAAAAAAAATCAATACAAGTGGATGGTGAATAAAAGATTCAAGAGCAAATAGGTTCAGAGACACTCTGACTTGTCCAGCAGTAGTACATGTGAGACTGGTTAAAAAAATGACTTCACTTCTATCCCATGTTTTGAGTTGTGAATAGTACAAACACTTCCCTGTGGGATAAACAGACACTGGTCAAAGTGAATAGTGTTGACTCAAAGAAAAGCTACTTGGCCCTCTCCAGTTATTAATATAGTAAATATGTACAAGGTGGCTTCACACTCACCAAGTTGGTCCCAAGGTCCAACCTTTTTCATAAAAAAAGAGGTGCTTCAAGTTGCACATTTGTCAACAAAGGTCTGATGGTAACCAGTTGATGTGTTTCCTGTGTATGAAAATGCTGAACCCAAGGGTAGTGTGGAGTGTTAAAGGAAAGGATGAAGAAACACAGGGTGTGTGTCTCAACCTGATGATATTTTTGAATTTTTACCCTTTCCTCAACATGGATTTCAAAATAATGTATGTTTGTACTGTGGCTAAAACTCGAGCACATTTGGACTTGAAAATTTTACACAACACATAAGGTCTGTTGTATATTGGAGTCAGCTGGGAGATGGTGTGGATCCAGAGTCTAGTTTTTATTTGTTTTTTTACCACAGGAAGATGGGGAAAAAGTGTAGGCAGCTATTGCTCTAAGAAAACAAAAAAACAAACAAAAAAAACCAAACAAACAAAAAAAAAAACACATTCAGCATGGCAGTACATCAACATGATCAAATTTTTGTTGATCCAGAAGATGATCCATTTAATTTTTGTTTCATTTCATGCTACTGCTCAAATTCAGTCTGACAGTATTGACAATGAAATCACATCCACTCCACCACAAGTTACTTTAAAGTAAATGATGACAGCAACATGAATCTGAATCCTGAAAGGATATTTTACATTTAAAAAAAAAAACCTCAGAGCTTATAGTAACAGAGATCTCCGTAAGTTTTTGCATCTGCCAACTGGATAAAGATGCTTATGTGTCTCTTTCATCTGTGAAGAACTGAAGAAGCTGACTATGCACGAACAAAGTACCAAATGCTTTTTATTTAGCCAAAGACAAGGGTCTGTTTGAAGCAGTAGAAACAAGTGAAAAAGCAAGCAGAGCTTACTAATACCCCTGCCCAGTTGCATAAATACTTTGCCCCTGCTACTCACCAATACCCTGGATACCCAGGGATTCATTTTGAGTCTTAACTTTCAAAACTTTTTAATTGTAAAAAAAAAAAAAAAAAGTAAACTAGATTAAGAGAAAGGCACATGTAAGAACAAGTGTGTCAAATTTTGAAAGAATTGTGTGAATAGTGTTTGAGAAATGGGTTAAATAAAAATCTCAAATGTCATTTCTTGTAACCTCTTACAGAACATTTAAAATTTTATTATTTTACTATTTTATATTTATTCACTGCCACTAACAGCTCTGTTAACTTTTTATTTAACTTACACCTTAGATGAAGCCTTGTATTAATTGTGACTTAAATACCCACAGTAACAGTGGAAAGAGTGAGTCATCATTAAGTCCTTAATCCATCTGCAGTTTCTAGTGCGTCTGTACTCTACAGAACAGTTTAAAATTGTGCAAGTCAAATCATGGTGCACAGGTTAACTTAAAAATATAAGATGTTAGGTTATGTAGTTTAGTTAAGTAACATCTCTACCGCAGCTGCAGATCTGTATGTACAGTAGTCCACATCAACAAAACAAAAGAGCTGTTTTCTAAGTACAAACATAAAATACATAAAATACTTTGTTAGATCTTGTATTGCCAAAAATATCAGCAAAATCATTCCAATAACTGCATAAGAATATTTGAGATACAGTTTGTAGTGTTTAGTTCAATTGCTTTTAAAAGAGACAGGGATGTTCATTTAGCCGATCTGAGTCTTGAGACACAATCATCTGCCTGACCAGTGTCCAAGATATGACTCACACACCACTGCTCAACTCACCCAACTCACACACAGATATGTTTGGAGGGCTTAGAAAGCCTGGGTTTTGTACAGTCTGTTTCTGAAATTGGTTTCCATTAGCTCCACTGTCATTATTAACGTTCCATTGATGCAGCAGCAGAGTCAGAGGCACAGTGACGTCAAGCTGTGCCCTTGACGAAGAGGCAGTGACGAGTCACCCACTGAGGAGTTCAACAAATGTGTGTGCAAGACAGAGAAGATGAGAAAGAGACAACATGTGTGTGTTTAGTGAGGGAAAAAAAACAGGAAAGTGTACTTACTGCACAGAGCTATGATGTGGCTGCTGTCTTCATGGACAAATTTCTTGGTCACTGCTTCCTCCATGATCTGTTTCACCTGCAGACAAAGATTGGGAGTTTGTTACTGGATTCACTGCCTCATTCATTGCAATCTTCTTAGCCGTTGTTGCTTTAATTGCTTCTCTGCTCAGTACTCATCACCATTATTAGTCAAAGTAATCAGCATCCCACAGGAAGAGACAAGATCACATCAGGAAACATCACAAAATACACTTATTTTACAAGATCACCACAGGAGTAATGTGTATTCTTTTTTTAAGAATAAAATTCCTTTCTGCATGTCTCATTGACTGTTTTGTTGAAAAACCACTGACACAAAATATAATGAGACATCACAATGTCACCCACACAAGATTTCTGGAAAGTGCTTCTGCTCAAAATGGAAAGAAAGAAAGAAAGAAAGAAAGAAAGAAAGAAAGAAAGAAAGAAAGAAAGAAAGAAAGAAAGAAAGAAAGAAAGACTACAGTAATTGGCACCAATAGCAAACATGAAATATTAAAAAATGGTGGTTTATTTAAAAGTTAAATGTAGATGATTTAATGGGCTTTAGGAGGCTTTGACTACAGATGGAATATAATATCAAAAATGTAGTTATTAATGTATAATCACAAGTGTTTTATTTTGTTATCTTAGAATAAGCCATTTATCTTATGTCTACAGACACTATGTTTCTACAGTAGCTCAGAACACAGTTTTTCTTTATATGTTTTCTTGCAGGTTGCATCCAGCGTTAAGGTGTCTTACTGTCTTTGGCTTTGACAATGATTGTTACAGCCCCCATGGGAGACATTGGGGGTGGGATATTCATTCGGGTGCAATCTCCAAGTGTCACACTAGATGTCACTAAATATCACACATTGAACCGTACGCCCAAAAACCACTGCAGTTTTTACCCAGCTTTAGGTAAAGGGTTTGTCATCTGGGATTCTTAAGTTGTGTGAGAATCTATTGAGATACATTTTGATATTTTATGTAGTCGGGAGGGAAGTTATAAAGATATGGAGACAGACAACAACATTAGTGACATAACTGATGCAAAGCAATGTTAGATTAGAACTTTACTGATCTCTATGGCAGAGTCCTCAGGAAATGAACCACTGTTAGGCTCAACCCTGTGTGCTTGTGTTTGTAAAGCAGACTCTTACCTCACTGAACCATCTATTCTGCTAAACAGAAGTTAGCCCAAGGATCTAAAATGACGCTGTTGCTATCACTCGTGCCGGGTAGTGATGGGAAGTCCAGTTCTTTTAACTAACTCAATTCTTTTGGTTCATCCAACTGTAGCAACCAAGTCATTTGATTCACAAGTAAAGTAAAGTAAAAATGCCTAGGCTTGACCCGCACCATCGGGTATGCATAGTCATTTCTTATGTCAGTGAGCTATCTATTCTGCAAAATAGAAGTCAGCCTAAATGACTTTGTTGTTGCTGCTCACGCCAGCTGGGATTCAAACCCTGGTCTTCCACATCAGTCAGTGGTGTTACCCACTGAGCTGTCCAGACACTAAAAAATATTTGTTTTGTCCAAACAGGAACTTGAACCCTGGAACCTCAGATTAAAAGCCTGATATTCTACCATCCAGACTTTTGTCCAGACCTGGGGATTTGTTGATTGAAATGATAAAACAGACAAAAACTGTAGGTGAAGAGTACAAACTGAGAGGACACAAGATAAAACCACAAAGAAATATAATGAAAAACAGCATTTTTACTAGGAAAGCACTTGTGATATCAAAAATAAAAATGTTGTTTTCCTTGATATTTATTCCTCCTTCCTGCAGAGGAAGCCAATCTTCACTCTTTAAAAATACCTGCACCGTTTTAAGTTTTGTTTTTTGGTTTTTTTTAGATCTGATTTGACAGCACAGTGCATCCAGACTGAGGTGCATCTGTACAAATCACATTTCAGTCCATAAACCTCCAAAGGTGGACTGGACTCATTTTGTCAAAGTCTTACTTCGTGGAAGCCTTTTTTTCTGTCTAGTCTTTCTAACAATCAATCTGCAAAGGCCAAAAATGGATTTTAACAAGGCCAGAGTTTCATATTTACCAAAAGCTTAGTTTTTGTTGTATTTGCCCAGGAACATGGATGCATTTCATTCAGAGAGCATTTTTCAGTGTCAACAGCCACAGCTAAGAATGTTAGCAGCATTGTATTAGGCAGCAGGCCGTGCACCCATTTTAATTTTCAAAAACCATGGCCAAAAAAATGGTGCACGGTTTGCTCAAAGCCGTGCTTATTATCAATATACTGTTCTCTTACCTTGTAACAGGTATTGCCATGTTGAAATGCAAGTGGTTGGACTAGAGTGTTTCTCAACAGGGACGGTACCCCACGTAAAGACCCCATTTAAGTACACATTTGTTTTTGGTTGGGACCATACACCCTTCCCTTCCAAAATTTTCCGGGGACAGGTGAAGTGGCAGAAGGCTCATGATGATGTTGTGCTACACACAAGGCTTTTATGCCCACCGGAATATTACACACCACATTTTTTTTGTTTGTTTTTTTACACATCCTGTTCCTCCATTTCTGCCTAATACACTGGCTAGCAGTCATGTTGTACTTGGATGTCAGTAAAGAAACCCCTTTTCCAATAATGGTACAAATCATCTACAACAGTGCAGTTTCACTTTGACAGCTCCTAATAACATTTCTGACAGTTTCCTCCAAGCATCCGCACGACTGACTTCCAATTAATATTGGAGCATGCCGGAAACATCCAAATGAGTTGTTCTCTTATCTACCGGGTCTCTGGGGAGGAGAGCCTGAGTGAGCTTCAACAACACTGACTCAGTCTGGAGTTCGCTCTCTCTCCCAAGAATTAATTGTTGTCAGTAATTAATCTGGCCTGTCTGACACCTCTGTCTTGTTTGGGTCTACTTGATAAACAGGAAGAATTTAATTGCTCAGTTGAGTGACAAAAAAGCTCTATTAATAACCAGTGTCGCTCAGTTCAAACTTTTCCCCCTGTATGACTGACTTCGGAGGTTGTCGAGCTGTCGAGTCTGTGTTGAACGACGGGGCCTCATCATCCCTGTCGTTGAGATAAAGCAGAGCCACTGGGCCGTTCCTACAGCAGCATCAAACATTATGTTGACTCGTCAAATGTAGAGTCACAAATGGCCGACAGTCAACACAGTGAGTACGTTTACGTGCACACTAATGTTCCATGATGATTCTCAAGCTCACAAGTGTCTTGTAACAACCCCATCCATTTACATATTCTGAATTTGGCCTACAGTAGCATATGCTCATATTGTTCTGGATTTGTGAGGATTCTTTGCGCAGCAACAACAGGTATAGCCACCGTTTGTGTTCAACTGCCTTAAAAAGTTTGGTAAAAAAAAAATAATATGACATTTACATGATGTCAGTTGTTAAATCTGGGAGTGAGGAGTGATTGATTTAGGATTAAAACTTACCTACACCGTGAACTCTAATGTACTCTACTGAGCTGGGACTACAAAAAAATCTGAGGCCTGAACATTTTTCATCAAGTTGGGTCATGTGGTTGTTGGTGGGCCTACATCCAGCAATTCGTAGGTCCGCATAGAAGAAAATTAAGAAATCACAGGCCCCTGAGCAATAATTTCTTGTGGCCCCTCAATCACCCAACTTACATTGAATATACACCAAGTAAAGGGGTGTTTGGGGGGCCCCTCCTTGAGAAAATTTTAGAAAATCATAGTACCTAAAGTGCCTTTTCATGCAATTTCAGATGGAAACTACTTGTTTGAGTATTGCACAAATACAGTGCAATTCTGCTCATTAATCCACCACTGGATCTGCATTAGGAAGTATAAGCTGAGCTTTCAACAGTGATGTAATAATGCTTAGTTTGGGCTTTCACTTGTTCAAAAAAATTAGAGATTGGGGCCAAAACATTATAATCTTATTTTTCACCGCTGTTTAATTCACATTGGACAACTAACTATATCAAGAATAATTTTGAACAAAATTAACAGATTATTAAAATGTGCAAGACCAGCTTCATGTGGCTTTGTCAATATTTAATAAGAAGGGGCAACTACCCCACCTGCATTTCGTTTAGTTTTACCTGTGCCAGCAAAAAAAAAAATTTTACCCGTCCTCACATGTTTACGTGGGTTACCCCTTGGGTGCCTTACTCTGTGCAGGACGCATGAACAGCAGCTCTACGGTTAGGGTCAACTTCATGCTGTGAAAGTACTTTTTTATTGCTCGTCACATATTTCCATGTCCTCAAGCATAATGTACAAAAACAAACACCAGTTGTCTTAAGTTTTTGCACCAACTGCTGTAAGACTTTCCATCCATTCCCACCTCCTCTATCCACACCCAACACCATTTATTTTCAGTCCCTTGTGAACCTGCAGGACATCTTCACCATTCTTCATCTGCTTGCCTTCTAACTCTACGAGCGTCACCATGTAGTTGGCTACTCTGATGTTATTGGCTCTGAACCAGTTTGTCTCCACAAGACCCGCCCCCTCTCTACCATTGATTGGCTAGTAGCCGTAATTGGATTTCTTGGGAGCGAAAGCCATTGGTTGAGAGTAAGAGGTTTATCAAAGCCCAGGTCAGAGCCTTCGATATTGTACTGGCTCCAATCTTATTGCATGCATATATATTCTGCATTTCCCCCTTGCTGATCGCCACACGTTGGAAATCAGGCATGGTGCTCGAATCCTGTCACCCATGACTCTACTGCTACACATCATTCCTATTCACTATATCATTAACCTTTTATTGTCTCTCTACTTGTTACTTTAGTATTTTAGTATTGTCAGACAGAGATGTATAGATAGATACAATTAAAAACTTTATGTTTCTGTGATTAATTATTCTAATTTCAGATAAGTTAAATTTGTATTTATCCTCATTCAATGGTCTCAACAGTTATCAGACTTTTTTTAGCCTATAAACAGCACACTGTACTGACAGGAAAACTTTTGATTTCCATTTTACTTTATATAAACCACAGCACAAAAAAAAGCAATACTTTATGCCAAGTTCAGTTCACATTTATTGACAAAAACAGTATTAAAGAACCCTGGTGTCATTCCAAAGTCTTAGGCTCATATTGGTAAGTCTCACCCCCTTTACTGATATACAGCAGCCATGAAAACAGATCAATTGTAGAGTTGATGAAGCAACTGTAATGATTCTCTGAGGTCAGATTGAAATAGAGAATTGGCAGCAGTAAAATTATAAAAGTCACTGAACCAATCAACTTTTTGTGACATTAAATGTTCACTTAATCCTTTACCTGTCAATTTGTTAGGTTACATCAGTGAATATGTATATAGGTTTTCACTGGTCTGATATTAAAATGAAAGGTTATGATTATGAAAAATATGTTTTAGTTAACTGAGAATAAATTCCTACATAGAAGATAGGATTTTTTTCAATAATGTATTCAAGCTTTAAGAATTTTATAAATCACTTATTTGTTAAGTGGATTTTTAAGTGGGTGAATAGCCTTGACCAAAAACATAAACATAACAGGAAAGAAGTCTCAACACAATAAGCAGTGAGTGGAGACTGTAAAGTACCAAACAAGAGTAGGAGTGTGTGGACATTTGTTTTTCTTTATGTCTATCATAAATTTTGTTTTTAAGCTGGTATATATATATATATATATTTTTTTTTTTTTTTTTTTTTTAATATAAAAGCAAACCCAAGAACAGTCTGCAAATTCCCTATGGCCCACTTAAGAGATCAGCTGTAGATGCATCTAGTGGTGAAGTTGCAGACTGCAACCAAATTAATAAATACCTCCACCTCATCGCTCTCCCTCACAGTGGCCACAAAAACAGACACAGACACAAAACATTGGTTACAGCCAGTATGTCTGTTCTGGGAGTTTCAGTTAAAGGGATATTAACTCTGTAGATGACCATAATATAAATTAATGCTGGATGCCATCTGTTATTAAATAAGAAAAATTAGGAATTTGTCCAATTTGATCTATTGTAGAAACATACTGGGAGATCCACTGCTACTGTATGCAAACAGCTCAGTCTAAGGTAGTGGACACACAAAGACAAAGCAACATATTGTGAGCTGTGTGAAGCATAGACAGTAAAGGTTTTTCAAGTTCGCTGACCCAAAAATTCAAAACTGCAAGATGCTAAATCTATGTCAATGGTTAGTAGGGATGACACCACATGCGTTGACACAACAAACCTCATAAAACATTTGTAGAGACAAAAAGACAGTAATTTCTCCTAAAACAGAAACAAACTCTGTTTTAAAACAGTTTAATTGCTTAATAAACATGACACAATCTGATTTCAGAGGTATTTTCCACTTTACATTTTCATGTTATACTCAGGTTTAAAATTTTGCACTTAATCTCTTTTCTGTTTTTTACCTCACCAGCCAATAGGCCATGAGTTATTATGAGGCCTCTGTGTTGTCATCAAATATCTACTCTGACAAAACTACTGGTCAGATTCGTTTATTTTTTTTTTAATGTACCTTCTTTGGGACAATGTCTACAAAGTCTGTTCACAGTTTTGAGAATTTTGTCTTTACTTATAATGGTCCGTATTTAATGGCTTATAAAATACAAATGGCTAGAGATATCAAAATGGTTACTATTGAGCACTGATAGGAAGTCACATGGATTTTCATTTAATTTGTCAAGTTATCCTCAAGTATAGGGCTGGGCGATATAGAAAAAAATCAGATCACAATAATTTTTTTCATATCAGATGATATCGATACACATCGCAATATAAATCAAATCACTATTTTTGATTTAAACATGATTTGTTTTCTGTCAGAGGTTGAACTTGACAAATGTGTTGAAGAACATTATCCAACTGTTTCAGATAAATAAACAGGTACATGTATTTAAAACTAAACTAAAAGTCTGACCAGCAGGCGAAAGCTTTCAAGTCTTAAAAGAGAACACAAACAAAACAGACCATCTTCACAAAACAATACCGGGGGTATATATGTGGGAGTGCATTCCTCAACTGCCGTGACACCGAAAGTGAAACTTAAGGAAAGGTGAGTGTTTGTGTTCTTCACATAGGCTACATGTATTCGTTCGGTACACCTCTGTATTATATTGAAGGCCCCGACCCAAAACGGTCTGCCCTTTACTTTTCAGCAACCCGGTCATCCGAGTTCTCCTGAGAAAACAATCAAAACTATATAGGGTGCAGCTCTTTTACAGGTGGCAACATTGTCCAGTCCCTTTTTTTCCTGTATTGGATTTGCAAATTTCAGTATCAACCAATATTTAAGCATGCCATACACATCTAAAACTTTTGAAGATAAAAATATTTTTTAAAAATAATAATACATGGCCAAGATCCTGCTTTTTCAAAGTGCCTGGAAATGGAAGTGTATCAATTTGTTGTCCAGATGAATATATGCCATCAGCCCACAGACCTAGTCTAACTGGCTTGGTACCATTCCTGTCTTGACATACCACAAACCCACACAAGCAAAGAAATACCCTTGTATGGTTAAAGGAAGCTTTGGTATGTAGGTAAGACCAGGAAATAGGAGACAGTTTCAAGTTTAGTACACCTATGATTCAGTAAAATATTCAGTAAAGACTTGACATTGAAGTTTACCTTTAAGTGAATGCCCAGGGTATCAAAGTACCATACATTAACCAGTCTTTGAATGCTTTGATATGTACTTCTCAGTATGGAAAGAGATGCAGCGTATCCCTGTTTAATTGACTGAATATGACCTCCTGCCCACTGACTGCTGGGTAAGTAGCCATTGCTTTGAGGTGAACTCTCTGGAGGACAGCTGCTTTTCATTCTGACTTTTACAGCTCCAACCCCTGACCGATCTCATCTTCAGCTCAGATGTGCCAATAGATCTATATATTTACCTACAGCTACACTTCTACCTGATGAGTCAGAATGAAGTGATACACAGTGGTCGGTCATGGGGTCGATGCCTCCACTGGGGTGTGATTAATGTGAGCTTCAATCAACTGTGTGTGGGAATGAACCAGTTTAATTAGAGCTGGATGTGAGAGATAACATAGGATTTATATTTTTGATTGATATAGTGAGTGATACAAAAAGGATAAACATCAACCTGTTTGTGTGCTATACACAAAAAATATCAGATGAGAAAAATTGTGTAGTGACCTTGTATTTACACATCTGCAAAGTCTTGTTATAGGTGCAATTAAATAACCTAGGTTTAATAATAAACACAATTTTCACCATTCCACCCAATTTTTCATAACTTTTCTACTTACCCAGCCTCTGTTGTGCAAAAAACTGGAGCATTATCAAATTTTTTATAACTATGACTTAATTCTCATATTATGGCTTTATTCTCGAAATATTACAACTTTTAAATATTACGATTCTTTTTGTATTTGACTTTATTCTCATAA
>JAPQRP010000006.1:3917073-3939315 GCA_037367295.1 Apogon hyalosoma
CCCAACCCACCCCATAAATAACCCCCTGATCCGCACATCACTAACGTATGGCAGGGAACACATCCTGCTTGTACTCGGGAAAACCAAGAACCGTTCGGTTCACCCTCCATGGGACAATCCGCCCTTATGAACCACAGGATTTTGGTTCTGCAATTGATTTTGCATCGGTGTCAAAGTTCACCTGGCAAATCTCTCTCTCTCTCTTTTTCAACATGCATGTGAGTGCGCAGTACAGGGAAGCCCTGCAGAGTCCTGCAGGGGTCCACCACTTTTCCAAACCCGCATCCGCCCGTACCCACGTACATTAGATTCGCAACCAGACCCGACCCATGATTAAACACACTGTCTTACTTTCACTCCCTTTTAAGTACGCGTGGGTTCCCGACCAGGTACAGGACTCTGGCACACATACAATATGAGGACACTACTACAAGGACATGTGTACAGTAGATAACTGTGGCGTTTTTATACCGCTGTTTTCTTTTACATCCCTGTACAGAACAGGAATGTGTTTATTTTAAAAAGCTCCCTTTGGTCCTCATGTGTGCACGTGTGTCTTTTATATGACTGAATACAAGTAAAGGAATGAGAAAGGGTTCTACTGTTGAGGACAGAAAAGGTTATTTTATTCAGTACAGTCATAGAATTTCTCTGCTGAAATCTCGCTCCATAGTGTCAGGTAGTGATGTAAAGTCAGAAATGCCCATTTCTTCTAAACTGCCCCTCTTCAGACCCATTTATTTTATTGAATTTCTCTGCAAAATTTATTTAGGTCTACTACATAAATGCCATTGCTTGTACTATAACCAGTGGTACAATAAATCAATCATTAAGGAATATGACATACTTTTTTCATGAAGTATATAAACAATATTTAGCTTTTATTCCTATAGACCCCACTGAAATTCAGGTTCTCAGGAAAATCGGCACTTACCAATTAATCGTTATTCGATCGACAAGGTCAAGCGACTAATGATTAATGATTTAATCAATAATTTCCATCCCTAATAATAACCTATAAATAATGACTCCAAATTTAAATCAAAATTTTATTGTAAAAAGTCCGTATCAGATCGGTATCGCCAAAACTAATCCTAAAAAAATCAAATCAGAAGCCAAAAAATCGAGATCGGGACATCACTACTGGTATTGGTAATTTTCCATTTTGGTAGTTATCCAGGATATACTTTTCAACTGTTACTACTTTTCCACAGACAGAATAAACTAAATTTATCTCAACTTGGCTCAGTTTAGTACCATCATGCTACATTTACACAGCTGGTCATCATAGAAATGCAGCATAAACTATTATGAAGCTGTAGTCAGAGCCAACAATGGAGATTTTTGTACAGGTAAGAGTATAGTTATTTAGGTAAAAATTTGGGTCAGTTAATTAAGATGGACCCCACTCAAATTTGTTCTTACATTTGCAGAGATTTCCCACTAGCTCGGGGTCCCATGTTGTGATGCAACGCAGACACACAGATGGAGCAATGATTTGTTCTCATCCAGTCGATAATATGCAGGGTGTTACAACACATATAGTATTGCTTTGGCTCAGTTGGAACCTTTGTTAAGGTGATACTGGAAATAGTATGTGATATTTCTTGTCCTTGGTGGTCACCGGTCTGATGCTTTGGAAACGCCACAAAAGCAGTGTCAGATCAAGGCGACTGGAGCTGTGATACCGTCAGTAGAAAAGCAACACATACTATATGCAAAAAACCCAAAACTCTGCTGTTTAACTTGATTCTTGCATAGGTGCTTAATAAATATTATTGTGTCTGTTGTGGAATCTAAGCTAAAATTTGCAAAAGAAAAAAATAGATCAGGTTTTGTGGTCTTGTCAGACACATCTACGTAACCTCAGTGCCATGTAAAAGAATGCAAAATATCTAAAATTGCTGCATTTATAATGTACGTCACATTAGTACTTAGTCTATTGCTTCCAGTAAAATGTATCATGGAGACTCATGCACCTATTGTTTCAGGTCTGCGCTGATCAGTGGCAGCTCCTCAAAAGAGGGCACTAGTGTGCCACCCCACCTGTCTTATATGAAGAAGAAGAGGAAGGAATCACCTAAAATAATTTTACAAAAACGTTAATAGGCTAAGGTGACATGGTGGTGCCGTGGCTAGCACTGTCGCCTCACACTATCGCCTGAGTTTGATTTCAACCAGGGCCCTTTCTATGTGGAGTTTGCATGTTCTCCACGTTTGCGTGGATTCTCTCCAGGTAGCCTACTCTAGCTCCCTCCCACCATCCAAAGACATGCACTGATAGGTTAATTGGTCAACCTAAAATTGCCCATAGCTGTGAACGTGAGAGTGATTGGTTGTTCGTCTCTGTATGTCAGCCCTGCGATGAACTGCCGACTTGTCCAGGGTGAACCTCCCTTTGCCCATAGGTTGCTGGGATAGGCTCCAACACCCCCTGCAATCCTAGTGAGGACAAAGCCAGTTCAGAAGATTAATAGGTTATTTAAATAAACGAGCTCTGCATGATTCAGACCATGAGTGCCATGTATAATCTGCAGTCAGGTGTAGTTTAAAAATGTTTTCAGTCGTACAATGAGCAGTCAAGTGACACATTTCCTGTTTGGGGCTCAAAAATCTGTGACCAAGGTTCTCTGTTTACCATAATAAACTCGTGTTATAAATGGCACTGGTATCATTGTTCTGTTTAACTCTTGCATTGATTTCCTATTTTTTTTTATGCCATGCGATATACCTGCACTACCTTCATCCCTGGTCTAAATACACTGGCCACATTATCAGTGGAAAAGACATGGACATGCCTTACTTTAACAACAGAGTCATAGAAAAATGTGCATGTTTGAAGGATAGAGAAGTGAAATTTACAGATAAAAAATGCATGACATATACTTTGTAGTTTTATTTTAATTTAAATTAATATTTTTAAATAGTGGTGCATGTGCTTTGGCATATCCTAGTGGTGATATGTGCTCATAGTGCAACTGAATACTAACTTGGATACTGCGCCCCACCAAAAAATTATTTCACCAGCCACCAGGAGTGCTGATTACAAACACTGGAAATGCAATCTATGGAAGGTTACACTGAGATGTGACATAAAGGGATAAAAATACCAAAACAGATGTGTGTAGGTTAACATAATACTGCACTGTACAATACCATGTACTTGTTGCCCATAATTAACAGAGAAAGTTGCCGGCAGCCTAACACATACACAATTGCATTTATGTACTTCTGCTAAAGAGCACTTTTAGCGTCCATTTATCTTGTAACAAACTAAGCATCAAGCTCCACACTTGACACTAAAACAACAAGAAATAGTCAGTGTGTCAATCGGCTGAGTGGAGCTAGCTTACTCTGAAACACTTCTGAGAATCCTGGAGCTAATGGTTTCTGGGAGAAACAGAGGGAAGAGCACATTAGCCAACTGTCAGTTACATAAGGACACATTTGCTTTTCCCTTTATCTCATGTTCGTGACTGTGGTTACAGTCATTGACAGTATGTTTTTTATAGACACAAATGAGGAAAGTTTTTCTGGGTTGTTATAGAAAACAGAAGAAATGTGCAGCAGACTATTGACTAATCCAGCCTGTTTGTGGTCACTCTAGGCCAGTGTTCATAATGCAGGATTATGGGACTTTATAATCAGAGCAGAAAATTGAGCTTGATCATTTGCCTGAGGTGAGCGACTCAGGGAAGTTTAGAGAGAGAAGTGTGTTTGGTTCCTGCTGAATCAGAAAATGAACATTTTAAAGCCACTGCTTGTCAGTATTTTGCTCTTACTGTTATAGTTACTCCAGTCACAAAATCAATACCTACCTCTGCTGGAGATGATAGCTTGTTAGCTAACTGATGACTCACAGTTGTTTAGCACATACTCCAACGTTCTTGGTTTGTTGTTCCTACAAATTGCTAAAGTGGGACCAAACTTATCTGGTCCAGACTTCCACATGAAGGTTTGCCCGTTTTCTTTTTCCTGTGCAGTCGTAATTACATCAGAGCAGGCGATCCGTTACTGCTGATTAGGTCTGTCCTCAGGTTTAATAAAGCAAAAATAACATGTCAGCGCAAAGCACAGGATGGATCAATAGGATGTTTTAGTAAAAAAGGACATTTTAACTATTAATTATCTATACTTTTCTACAAGGCTGTGCATACAATATTATCTTTATAATCAAATAATAAAATATAGTAATAAAGTAGTAATAAAATGGACCCCTTATATCGCTACAAAAAATATGAACACAAAAATATGTTATGCTGCAATAGGCAGCCACTGCGCACTGTCTGACATAATGAGTAGCAAAACAAGATGAAACATCAGATTACCATTATTATCACTACTCAGTCTAACAAAGATGGTTATTGTATGAGGTGAATTCTTCTAATTATACTTAACAAAAAGTGGCAGTGAAGAAATAAACTGGAAAAAAAAGAACAATTAAAAAAAGAAAAAGAAAACAAAGGAACACAAACTAAAACTAAATTAGTAAAACCATCAAACCATTTACTGAAACTAAACAAAACTACTTTTATATCTGTAAATGTAAACTGAACAAACACCAAACTGAAAATCTACATACAAATAAAACTGTGAAATGATCATTACAAAACTATCTTAATCCTGGTTCAAAGAGTTTTTTGTTTTTTGTTTTATATTTTGCTGTGAAATGATAGGTCTGTTATTTTATCCTGTTTATTAATGGCAATCTTCACTGGCCTCTTGGTTCAGTTTGATTCCAGTTTGCCTGTCAATGATTTACGATGTATCTTATTGGTGGCACCTTCAGTTTTCTATAAAACTGCATTTACTTTTCCATCAGTTAATGGAAATGATCATCAAACAGGGAAATCTTAACTCCTACTCATTAAGAATAGGTTTTAAGAAAATCAGACTACAACAGCCTGTAAAATAAACAGCTGCATTTTCCCATAGCTATGTCTGTGCGAACGACCTCAGTGTGGTCTTCACATGTCACTTAGGAAAAAAATATTCCTTCTTGATATTGATGTTTATAAACTAAGTGGACAAAAAATATTGGGACACATCATGGTTTACAGCTTGTAAGATGTCCTGTTCATGCTGATTAGAGATAAACATCAATATTTCCTTAAACTTTAATGGGAGATTTTTCTTCACAAGTGAGATGTGAAGAAATTTGATGGTTAGTTGTAGTAGAAAATTATTATTTACAGACACAGCATGAAAAATATTTCAGAAATTTAGAAGTAGAACATGTAAAGTCACAGTCATGAATAAAAAAATTTTAAAAAATCAATGTTGAGAGAAATTAAGTCCAAACCATCTCAGGCATTTTGGAAGCAAAGATGACAGTTTAAACTAACCAATGCAATGATATTTATAGCAATATAAAACTATATTATTACATTAGTCATTATTGCTTTGTAGCCCAGACACCTGTTAGAAAAGAAACACCTGAATCCAATGTGTACTTTTGTCAATATACTGTAGGTCAATTCTCCTGTCATTGCCTTTGACCATGGTGTTGATGACACTCTGGAGTTGGTCCCAGAGCACCTTCAATGGTAGCTCACTACTCCTACTGTGTGCTATGTGCTAATGCTAATTGCTAATGCTAGATACTGTGTGTGTATTAAAATGGGTGAAAGGCAGATGCCTAATCTCCCCAAAGGGGAGAGTTAACCTGAGTTAATGTTTAACCTTTTAACCTTTAATGTCACGAGTTAACCCACAATTCAATGCAAAAGGGCAAGGTAGCAGCATAACTTTACAAATGTATTGTCTGGTCTGAGGCTAAAAAATCAATAACAAGGGTTTGTATAGTATAATTTTTGTGCTGCAGTTGTCCGATTATTGATTTGCTGCATCGATGCATAAATCTGCATTACATTACATCTTAGAACAGAGAAATCACCACAACTCTACGGTTTCTGCTCAGTCAGGTAGTGTGTGTAGAAGTCACTGAGTATTACTGCTATAAGTTTATTTAGCAAAGTAACTCCTTCCTGTCTCAAGTATTCCCTGATGATAGAGCTTATATGGAGTCCTGTCAATATACAATGTATTCACTTCTGTTTTCATGTTTATGGTTTAACTCTATTGATCTCTAATCTTTACGCTGCCACAAAAAAATACAGCAATGTGATAAAATACTGCTTTTAAACCCATTAAAAGATTTTCCCTTATTCCAGCGGCAGTTCAAATGACCAGAGGTTCAACATGATCATGACTCTGCTTAAATATACATGCCACTTTCAACTGCTGTGTTATCTGTATGCAGTGCAAGCTTTCTATGTGTATGCGCACACCGTTAAATACCACGCACTGAGGGTTAGAGTTAGGGTTATGTGAACCAGAGATCTTGGCGTAAATTGACACGTGATTGCTGATTAATGCAAGATAATGGAGGCTAAATGGCACTGAAATACATGTGAAAGGTCAAAAATGTGTGGGTATAGCACGCCAAATGCCATTAGTGGTGTGTCATACGACGTCATTTATTGAGGTGAGTCTGGGAGGTTTATTTAGTGCACATACTTTAAAGCAGAATATGACTTTTATCACAATTTTTTTTTCAAATTTGTAAAACCCGAGTGATATCCTAATTATCACTAATCCATTAGTCTTTCCATGCTTACGCACCTGAATCTCTTCCCTCACGGTGAACAACTTTGAAGGTAACTCCATCATAAACACAGTCCGCTTGTTTACATAACAAACCAAAATGTCATTCTGGCTTTTTTGGAAATTTTGTCATGAAGTGCATTGTGGGAATGAGAATTCCATGCAGCCGCAATTTCGCTGTCTCTTCATGAGTGCTGAACCCAAATGTTGCCTTTATCTCCATGCACCGACTATAATCATTCTTTAAAAACAACTCTGGTGGACTGTATAATTTGACATTGTAGTGATCTGGCTCATTTTCTTGCCAAATTTGTAAGAATCTGCTTTCACTTGGTTGCCATTCCCACAATGCACTTCATGGCAAAAATTCAGAAAAGACCAAGTAATGTTTTGGTTTGTTATGTAAACAAGTGGACTGTGTTCATGATGGAGTCATCTTCAAAGTCCTTCATCATATTATCTTTGAAAGAACACATATTCAAACATACAAGTTTTTGAAAAGTATATGCAATGATTACATAGATATCTTATTTATCAAGAATCAATCAAATTGTAACAATCATTTCATAAGTAAAAATATTTGATTCCAGCTTTATGTGCAACAGTATCTGAGTTGATGCTGAATCCCTCAACAAAAATACATCCATTTGTATTTTTATGTGATTATACACAGATGAAAATATAAGTTGGATATGTTACACAGATTTCTCCAAATCTGCCTGAATCTTAGACACTGGACCTTTAAATGCCTTGAGGCAAATTTATGATTTTGGACAAAATAAGTTAAATATACTTGACTTTAGTAAGGTATGAAAATCAGTTTGTACTACTGCAAGTTGTGTTCTAATCTCATCTAAGTTTTTTAATTTTACATTTTCTTGTGATAAAATTGTGCCATTTGGTAAAAACCATCTTTATTACTTAATTAACATGAGTCCGTAATTCTTTTAAAATATGGAACTTAAACATTTTAAGCAAAAGTCCTTTTCATAGATAATACAGTTGAAATATTCAAGCTTCATCACTAAATTCAGGAATTTATTCTAATTTATTTATTAATAAATAAAATAATAGTCAAAAAATTTATGTAATTGTAATTGAAATAGATTAAAATGCTTGAAATTAAGATTGATGGATGTAAAGCAGATGTGATTTATGATAATACAACTGCTGGGGCTTGTTTTTATGTTATCTTTTGAGTTTAAAGAAGATGGTTAAAAGGTATTAATATTCAGCCTACGACATTTTCAGACTATTTAGTACATTTAGAACTGGGTGTTTTAAGTTCTGTTTTCTTGCTAATTTTGTTTTTTAAACATATTAGAAACCCTAACAAATCACCACTGATTAAAACATGGATAATGTAAATGAGTGTTAAACGTTTTGGAAACATGCAGAATAATATAACCTCTACTGTACCATCATCTCTGGTTTCTGGGTGTTTCTCCGTCAGTCAGAGGTGCTGCAGTATAACATGGTTCCATGCTAATCAGCCTTTGTTAAGCCACAGCCAAGAAGACACAATCATTAATGAGGTGATTATTCATGCCCTGGTTGGGTTGGTAGACGTGGAGGAGGGCTGCAGTGGCACGGCGGTGACAGCGAACTAAAGAACGAGTTAAGGGAAACTATCTGTCATTTTGTATCGTTCATGCACTTGCTGACCCTCTGCATCTTTCACAACAAGTGGAATTTGGAACATTTACAGATATTATATATCTGTAATCCTCTCTTATTCTCCTTAAAGGTGCAAGAGCCAGTGTCAGATCAATTTCTCCACTTTTCTTGCTGAGAAAATAGGTCAGAAATTAACATTTAACCTCAGAGTGCAAAAAAAATCAAGTGGATATCATTGCAGTTTAGAGAGCTGCCTCGTCCTTTCAAGCCGTTGGAGAAACAGTCATAAAATAAGACTGTTGCAAGGAGGAAATAATTCTGACCTGGAGGAGGCGTCAGTCTGAGGTATACCCTGACACTCTGCTGCATAGTGACAGAACATTTCTTTGGGGTAAAAGCAAGTTAATGTTGTTTATCTATGAGCTTTAACATGCCAAACAAAGCAGATGACAGTTTTAAACAGAGGAAAAGGGAACGGCAGCAGCTTCCAACATCCACTGAATACTGATGTTTATTGGACTAGAAAAGATTTACTGAGCTTCAGAAGTACACCCTACTTTACCCCTCAGCTTTAACCCTTAGATGCACATGTGGGTCAAAAATGACCCAGTGAGGTTGTTTTCTGGCAATATCTACATAATGAAAAGTTGTTAATATTCCATATTCCAAGTATTCCTCAAAAAACATGTTACTGACTTCATAGCTTTAAAAAATTTTAACTTGCGTGTTACAGATTTTATGAAATTGTAGTTTTTGTATTACTACCCCAAGCTTCCATAGGTGGGAAAAAAATGACCCGCATTCATTTTCAATGGAATGTCATCTGAACCTTTGATTCACCCTACATTCATTCATTCTACAGTAAGACCAAAGGAGGTGTAGACACATGGGCCAGATGGTTTGTACCTGCAAACCTGTGTATGTAACCTGCAAGCATCAGACACACAGGCTGAAAAAAAAAAAAATTAAAATTGTTGAAAAATATTTAAAATGTTTAAAATAAATATTTCAAACATGAAATCATTGTTTTGTGAACTAAAATATAATATAAAGGATTACTTTTAACATGACAAAATGACAAAGGTGGCATAAAAACACAAGGATTTAAACACAGGTCATTTTTGACCCACTAATGGAAGAGTGAAGGGTCCAGACATTCATGCATGTAAGGGTTAAAAATGTAGCCTTGGGTGTCTGAAATATAATGGCTTTAATAAATTCCAATATGGGAGCTGAACTGTGTGCATTTCTTTCTTGTTTTTATTCCCATTTTTCAAGTGCCACATATCTGAACTGCCAGTTTTGGCACTACAACCTTGTTTTCACATTTAGCCCTGGTGGTGAAACATGGGAATTAACATTTAATTTTTTAAATACCCTAATCCTAACCCATTTACCACATTTAAACATAGTAATCTACGTTAATAAACAACTACAGTGCAAGCCAGGTCAGTAACACAATCTCTTTCCATCCTGTTCATCATCTTTAAAGTTCCTTGTGTGCCTCCACCTCTCTTTCAAACAAACCCAGTACAGGTGAACAGTAACACAATTTCCAGGCATTATGGGCCCATCCTTGTATCCTGCCATTTCGATTCCATCCAGTTATTTCTACAGACCACAACTCCGACACCAGGATCAGAGAGGCCCCTGCTCTCCCTCAATCATCTGTCATTATCACATTTGTCACAGAACTCTGGGTAAATGACACATCATACACCTCACAAAAACACAATACTTCAGAGAGGAGGTGCTTCTTTTACACAGACTGTTGTGGGACTGACCAGTGAAGTGTACCGCTGTACACTGTACACGTCAATGAAGCAGTGGTGTCAGTAATAGTATGAGGTACTGGTACTGATAGATACTGAAAGGACAGTCTGGTCACTGGTTATGTGCCCATTAGGGATGGGAACCAATAAGATTTTACAAATACCACTTCCATTATTGACTGTACTTATTGATCTCATTCCTTCTTGATTCCCTTATTGATTCTTGATCAATCTTCTGTGTTCAAAAATAGACCTACAGATGTGACATGAGACAATACAATTCTTTTATTATTTGGGTCTGAACACAGAGCAAAAACAGCAGAATAAAGCCATGCATGTAACTTTTGTTATTTTTCATGATGAAAACAAGCCACAATTTGAACTATTCTTTCCTCCCCACCATGACTCCTTGTTTTTCCAGCTAAACTTCCCCTTAAATATTTATAACATACCTAACAGCAGCTTTTCAATACCAAGCTCTGTCTCAGCAGAGACAACAACACATAAATCTGACTTGATTATGTCTCCACTGGAATGCATCTTTGAATATGATGAAAAAAATGTCCACACCCCCTAAATCCATATTGTGTCATTGGTTTATTTGTCAGAAAAAAAAAATGTCACCATCAATAAAGACAGCTGGAGGCTCACGTGGACCTATGCAGTCATAAAAATTTTGCTTTGCACAGACGTATCCAGCGGACATCCGCTTTGGGTCCACATCGCCTCAAGAATGCATGGACGTCCGTGGATTTAAGTACGCCCAACTCTGTGGGGGCCTTTAGGCTCTCCATCAGCTTCCAGTTAGGTGTCTATGTATCACTCACTATCTCCCTCCCTCTCTGTCTCTCTCACTCAGTACTCACAGGGCGTATAGTGTACAGCTGCAGGTGCCACTGAGGTATGCATACTACGGTGATAAAAAGGAAATTTCACACTCTTTTGTGTGTCTGTCTGCATGCAGATTTTCCCCAAAAAATGCACATGTAAACACAGAATTAAAAGTGAGAACAACAGCACTTTTGATTTTTCGGTTCAGATCGTTACCGTCTAAACGTAGCCTCAGTCAAATCACCACTGGATGACCAGTTTTGATCCATCTTGGCTGACAGAGGTGAAATACTCACCCTGGCTGTACAAGACTGATCTAGGCAGTAAGTTAGTTTGTAAATAAATACATTATTTAGACACAAACAGGCAGAGTCAGAGAGATAAAATACAGCTTGATGGATAAAATGGTTAGCTAGCCAGCTACACAGACAGACAGACAGACAGACAAAGAACAGAAAAGGTTTTGAATAAATAACAAAGAATTATACCGACTGAAAAGCACCTTATTATAAACAGAACGGACAAAATGAATGGGATGGATGAGAAGTAACACGGCTGCATCTAACATGTAGCTCTGCCCACTTTCTCCAGCCTTAATCTCACTGGCTGCACAGAGCAAAGAACACCATAAAACAACAACATATAGAGCATTTACTACAATAATTCCTATTCTGTACTATATATTATCACTTATTTGTCATTTCGTCCATCAATTGCCACAGTACTGTGGTAGCAAAATGCACAAAAGAATGCACTGAAGTACACGCCATATTTCAAAAAAGTACTGTGGCAACAAGAGGACAATGAGTTCATGGAACAGTATCTATGATTGGCTCTAGTACAAATGCTAACATTTGATTGGCTCTGTGGCAATAGACAAATCGATATTTTGTGCCACAGTACTGTGGCAGTAGCCATTCCCTTAAAAATTTTCTTGTATTCTTATGAAATAATTGTGACCATGTGATTTATTCTTAATAGAGAAAGTGTAACTGGGATTCAGCATGTATTACATCATCAAAGGTGATTACTGATGTGTAGAAATAGGAATAAAAAGAAGATTGTGTCTGAAAACAAAATTATTCCAGCTTTATGGGCGACAGTGTATAACGAGTTTAATACAAAAAAGCTAACATTTGACAGAAGAAAACAACATTATCTGTAACTTCATTATAAACTGGATAGCTATTTAACTGAAATATTGAACTGTTAAATCTAAGTCAAAGTAACAAACACCTATCTAAATAAGAGTAACTAATTCATAAATCTGGCATAGAACATCAAACTATTAAAACATTTTGCGGGAAAGTGAGCAATTATTTTCCCTGCAAGTCAATAACTCCTGGTAAAAAATCTCTCAAAGCCAAGTTCTGTGGATTCGCACCATCTGGAAAACAGCCTAAACCTTAATAAGCTTCTGTCTCTACCTGTTAGTACCATGCTATGGACACTTGATTATTTCAAAATAGTGAACCTATCCCTTAACTACAACAAGATCATTCACCACTCATGCATGTGTGTATATACATGCATTGATTCAGTGCTCCCTGAGATTGCATCCCCCTCTGTCTGAGTTTTTTACATAACTGTACCTTTCACATCAACAGTACCTAGATATTAACACTAAAACAATCTGTTTTGCTTAACGATAAGCCTTTCAGCTTGGCGTGGATTGCTGCTGTTAACCATCTTCTAAATAAAGCTCTGCTGTACCCATCACGAAAACAAAAGCAGCCTGATACTAGCAGGTGTTTACAGAAAGGCACTTTTTGTTTCAGTACAACAGACCACCTGACAGAGCCGCCTCACTGCTGTGATATTAATCGCCAACTGATGCAATTTAACTTCTTGGGGAGCTGCTAAAGCTTTCAGTTGCCAAGCAATACTGAGATAGCTGAGTGCTGCTTAAAGAGACAAGGAACTCTAAAGCAGGGGCTTCTGGGCTCTGCTCAGACCAGTTTACCTCAGACCTGCGTGCTTTAAAATGTCAGACGGCATCGACCAGCGTCTCATAGATGGATTGTGGTTAATCACACTACCGATTTTCATGTAGATACACACCAAGAAAAACTAGGTAACTGGACAAATTGGACAAAATGCTACATGTTCAGGCAACATTTGCAAAACAACAGATCAATATGGTTCTCAACCAACAGCAATTTTTTCAAGTACGGGTAAATTGTTTTCAGCCTGAAAGCACAGTGGTTCTGGAGTCATCGTATTGTACAAAGTAGTCCCATTTCAGTGTCACAAAAATGATGATCTAAACTTAACTGTTGTTTCTTTTTATCCCATGGCAAAGTATCACAATATTAATTTGGTTACATCATTAAAACAACTATTTAAAAAACAAAAAAAACAAAACACCATTTCCTTTAATGAGTGCTTTTTTTTTACATTGCAATTAAGAAGAGTGAATTGTCTATGAAATCCACACATTTCAATAAAAAAATACAAATCCAAGCTGTGGATATTTATTGCAAACCATCCCATTTCTTTAAAAGTTTACCTGCCAGGAAACATGATTAAGGCTAACAGTGCACAAGCCATAATGACTGGAGGTGAGCTGGAAAACGCAACTGGAAGCATCAACACAGCTTCAAATGGTCCAGTGACCCCAGAATGCAATGTTCCTCTTTATTTCTCATTGTGTTTGGGAGACACCTATTCTCAGTGCCTGCAGACATCCTGACAACTGAAGCTATTCTGAGCCTTACACACGACATGATGATTCAATTATTTAAGACCTAAACCTGTGGGTGAGTGCAGAAGAGCTGGGGGTGGACTCAAGAAGTATTTAACTTGGATATGCAAATTAAGTCCTCACAACATATCAGGCACACTGCAAATTATGCAGAAAACTGCACTATACATGGATATTTGGGAAAACAAAAGCTTCAAATACAAATACGTGATGGTTTAACTAAGTTTTCAAAGGAAAGAAAACATACATTAGCAAAAAAGGCCACAGTGTACAAATGCAAGACAAAGCAAATTACTGGAAACCACAAATAGATATGAAGTACTGGATTTAGTACAATAAAAATAACCTAAACTCTGGTGTTGACTTGTTTTTTTGTCCCTTTCGTGTGCTTTTACTCAAACATGTCAAGACTCTTTCACTCTAACTTCCTTAGTTAATTTTTTTTATGCCTTTCCCACAGTACAAGCTGTCCTTTGAGTAGACATACAATATCCTACGGCATTCTTTGGTATCACTTGCAATTCTTTGACACTGTCATTTCATAAAACAGTGATGCCGTCTGCTGTGTACAAAGTGTGGACTTTTAAACCGGTATGAGGAGACTGACAATGAACGTACACTGTAACCACTAACACTGACACTATTGGAGGTGTGAACCTTCACCAGCTTCACGATTTGATTCAATAGTGAGTCACCTGTCAAATGCACAAATGCACAATTCTGGATACATCTAAGTGTATCAGATGCTCACTTTTCAATACTACTGCAAATGGTTCCTTTTCCATCAATTAATATTAGCAATTTTTTTTAAGTGTGTTTCAAAAAAAATTAAACTCCAACAGTCAATAATATGAACTTCTGTGTTTTACAACACCAGTATATGTGTAATACACTTCAATACACACTATGATACTGTATATACAGAGGTGTGACTGGTCACTGGCAACACCACTCAATTTGATTAAGACATCCACATCTCAATACACCTTTGAAATGAGAAATTTTAACAATGTGCTGTTTATATGAATTGAATAGACTGGTAAACAGTGATTCCTGTACAAATGCTGTATAATAACATGCACATTGTAATATAGTACACATTTTAGGCTTAAGCACCAACATATAAAAAAAATTCCATATGCTACATTGATTTTTTAAAAATTTACTCCTGAACACAAGTCATTTTCTCTCAATGAAAAATGTAGTTTCCTTGACAAACTGTCAAAAACAATGCTGAGCAGTAAAACTTGGTGATCCTCACGCTACCTTGCATAGTCTAGTCAAACAGTGAGAAACAATCATGGCCACATGTGACGGAAACAGAAAACAAACATAAAGCCTGTGGTTGAAACCTCCTTTGTCAAGTGAAACAGTCAATAAAGTTTAGTAAATATCAAACTGTCCATTTTATTACTATATATTAGGTGGATCAATAGTGAGTTTTTAAATATCAATGAGAAAAAACCTAAATCATAATCAAATAAATTAAATTCAACACTGTAAGAAATGTACTTATTGAATTTATTGGAAAGCATTTGATTGTTGAACTGAACTCCCAAAACAAAGAATAAAGACTTAAGTGAATAAATTAACAAGTAAATATCTGGAACTGTACATTCAACCATCAACCAAAATCTAGATGATTCCTGGTGTGTTCTAGCTGTACATACTCATCATCAGCCACCGTCAGGGCCAAGTTCTGCTGGTGACACTAGTTTGTGTAACATCTTAGTGCAGATTCATTTGTCTGTATCTTACATTCATCTAATAAATATTTTCTACATATGTCAGGCAAAGGAGATGGCAATAAACACAAGAACATGGAAAAAGCCTTTTCAGTTATTCCAGTTATACACAAACATCAATGACAACAAGGCAGAGAATTAGCAAGCTGAACAAAAAGACAAAGGTTGAAATATAGAAAGCAGTAAAGAGCGTAAGGCATGTGATCAGCCTCTGAACTGTTTAATCCACACAAAGCACAGGCTGAGGTGTTAACAGAATGCATCATTCAGTGAACATATATTCATTAGTGTCTGAAGTTCATCAGATGAGGTGATATTTGAACAATGTCTTGCCTCCACTGCACCTCTACCTAAACAGAAAATGAATCCTAAAATTTTCCCGCATTTCCGTTTGACAGAATTAGATTTGATCTGATATTTTTAGCCTGACCTTTCCTCTCCATTGTCAGGAGCCACACTCACTGTGTTCTATACCCGGTGAGCCACACCTTTCCATATTCCCTCCAATGCTGCTGGTCATGTAACCTGACATGTCAAAGCGGTGAAGCCTTTTCTTCAGCCGCAGGTGCAGGTCTGGGAGAGGATTACAGCCGGGGGGGTTCACGGACCAACCATTTCTCCCCCACTGGAGGGATGAGAGGCGTTCAGCACCGGTAACAAAAAGCCTGTAGCGCAGCCTGAGCTGTGAATAGAACCTGCAGAGATGCTCTGCTGTCACACTTTACACAATGGGTTTAGACAGGCGGATGCTAGCTTTAACACTAGGAACACATTTCAACTGATAAAGGACCAATTCAAACTTTTGTACTGCATTGTAATAGAATATAGGCGGCTTAAACTCAATTTATTCACTTTACACGAACACCAAAATCATGAACTAAACCTTAACAGTGCACCTTGTTTTACTGTAATAATCACACTAAACTAACATATCGCTCCAAAATCGGGCAGTGTTTAGCTAACTGCATTTATTTAGTTTATTTATTTCATTAGTTTGTTCAACTGGCGTCAACGCGCCAGAATAAACTGTGTCCGTGAACGCAACATTTCCTGCCCCTGTCGTTCAAAGTGATAATAATGCAAATGTTCAGCTCGACGGGCCTACCTCTCGTTTCACGTTCCACAGTAATTTCTCCTTGTATTCTTCCTCTGTGGAGCCCTCCATGTCTGTGTGCGTGTCTGTCCGCGGGTCTGTCTCGCTGCTGCCTCTCTCCGTCCCCTGTCAGAAGCTCTTTCCCTTTTTATTCCTCGTTTCCTCCTTCCCTTCGCTCAGCTGGACTCTGACGCAGCCCGGCGGCTTCGACGGCGACGTCAGAGGATCCGCCTTCCCACTAAACTGCTCAATGGAGGAGGGAAAAGGAAGGGAAAAAACACTCGCACGGTCCTCCCAGCATCCAGCCCCGCCTCACCCTGCAGCTACAGCCTCCCAGCATCCAACACACCAACCTGTGGAGCCTGAAGCCTACCAGTTATTTATAGCATCCTTCTGCCCTTCGTGGTTTGGAAAGACCTCCAACCACAGAGCTGTTGTCCTGAGGGAGGGCTGAAATGTCAAAGGCTTTGTCATTCTGGTTGATGGTTATAATAAACCACTCAAGAGCTACATTCCCAGCAGAGAAATATGTGTAGTCTAAGCAAAGAAGAACCAAACATGCCATTAAAACAGTGACTAAAGCACATGTTGATCATCATTTGCATTGATGCAGAGTGGCCCTGCTGCAAAATACATGACGTAACAGCAGAGTGATACCAAATAATATCATCCTCCTGCTTGTGCCTCCATGTGGGCTGACAGTGCACCTGCAGCCAGTACACAAAACATGTTGTTGGAAAGTTTCCCAGCAGTGCAAACGAGTAAAAACCTGAAATTAACCTTAACCCTTAACAGACATCCTCTCCAAGAAACCCCTGCACAGGTTAAAAAAAAAAAAAAAAAAAAGTGCTTAGGTTCAGGATAAGGCTAATTACAAAGAAAATGTAATATCAAAACCATGTACTGAGGTATCATTTGAATGATCTCCTAGTTTGTGTGTTTAGTATTTGAGTAGAACAGAATCTCCCCTATACTCACAGGCCACTTTATTAGGTACACCTTGCTAGTGCCACTTTGGACCTCCTTTTGCTTCAGAACTGCCTGATTTGTTTGTGGTATAGATAAACAAGGTGCTGCTTCCTCAGAGGTTCTGTTCCATACTGACATGTTGCAGTTGCTGCACATTTACCAGCTGCAAATCCATGATGTGAATCTCCAATTCTGCAACATCTCAAAGGTGCTCTGTTAGATTGTGTCGTGATTGTGAAGGCCATGTGAGTACAGTGAACTCATTGTAATGTTCAAGAAATCTTTATGAGATGGTGTGAGCTTTGTGACACGGTGTTATCCTGCAGAAAGGAGCCAACAGAGGTTGGTACACTGTGGTCATAAAGGGATGAACAGGGTCTGCAGCAATACTCAGGGAGGCTGTAGTGTTTCATTAAGGCTTCAAGCAGCATATGACTGTCATCAAAAAATGTTTTCAAATTTGTAAAACTAGAGTGATATCCTAATTATCACTAATACATTAGTCTTTTCATGTTTACGCACATGAATCACTTCCCTCACAGTGAACAACTTTGAAGAAGACTCCATTATAAACACAGTCCGCTTGTTGACATAACAAACCAAAATGTCACTCGGGCCTTTTCGGAAATTTTGTCATGAAGTGCACTGTGGGAATGGGAATTCCACGCAGCAGCATTTTCACTGTCTCTTTGTGTGTGCTGAACCCAAATGTCGCCTTTACCTCCATCCACCAACTATGCTCATTCTTTAAGAGTGATATTTTGCTTTTTTTAATGGAATTATGCATTTTAAAACATTTCCCTGTGGTCTACATAAACTGTAAATACTATGCTTAGGTCTGAATTCTTCATTAATTCCACCCCATAGGCCCATCTTCAACTCTATTTCTAATAATGCAGTAATGACACAGATGTAGTAATGACACCAGAAAGGCCGTTTTGAGCGTGGGTACTTTAAATGAAAATGAGACACTTCACACCCCACCCCCTCCAGGTTGTTGTCTGTGCTGCTCTGTCCCATTCAACCATCAACTGAACATTTTAGGTAATCGGCTCAAAGTTTGGACATATTTTCAGCTTTTACTACAACTGCTGCGCTGACAAACAATTATGGCGTACTAGGAGAAATGGTCGTCAGCAGTCTTGATCTTATATGTGCAAATGTCACGATGTAACTAGTTACAGATGTAACAAATGAAAACAGGTTGTAGAAATCCACTCGATTTTTGCCAAAATGAATATAAAGATAGCTTTGCAGTACCTGGAGGGTTCAAATTCAAACTTTTTGAATTGTTAGGGTCCAAATCACAAATAAATAAACCAAAGACTAATAAAAGTGGGTTTAGCAAAATACGACCCCCTTTAAAACAACCCTGGTGGACTGTAATTTTACATTATAGCGATCTGGCTCATTTTCTTGTCGAATCTGTAAGAAACCTCTTTTGCTTGGTCACCATTCCCTCAATGCACTTCATGACAAAATTTCCAAAAAGGCCTGAGTGACATTTCGGTTTGTGATGTGAACAAGTGGACTGTGTTTATGATGGAGTCATCTTTGAAGTTGTTCGCCGTGAGGGAAGTGATTCAAGTGTGTAAGCACAGAAAGACTAATGGATTAGTGATAATTAGGCTATCATGGGGGTTTTACAAATTTGCAAAAAAATTATGATGAAAGTCATACGCTGCTTTAAGTGGTACTTGGGCCCAAAGTGAGTCAAGAAAATATGAGTTATACAGAGTTCTTGTTGCCTTTTTATCAGCTTCAATCGGTCTGGCCATTCTCCTCCGACCTCTGGCATCAACAAGACATTTTCTCTCTGAAACCTCCTGCATATAGGATATTTTCTCTTTTTCAGACCCTTCTCTCTAAATCCCAGAGGTGGTTGTGTGTGGAATTCCCAGATCAGCAATTAATGAAATACTCAGACCAATCCATGTGGTATCAACAGCCACATTCACAATCACTTAAATCACCTTTCTTGGACATTCTGAACTTGGTTTGACCTTCAAAGACCTTGAGTTACTGCTGTGTAATTGGCCTAATAGGGATTTGTGCTAATACGTAGTTGAACAGATGTACCTAATAAAGTGGCCAGTGAGTGTAGTCAATTTAATCATCAACAAATCTAACCCCAACCCTACCTCTTACATGGGTTGTTAGTGGATGTTAGGGGATTTTAACAAGTAGTTCAACTATATTTTGCAGTAGTCTACCGGCAGTTTTACTTGTAGTTTAAATTCATGTGACTCCAGTAGCTAAATTATTTATTTGACATTTTTTAAACAAACTATTGAAACCACAACACATTTTGAACCGTGAAATAATGACAGTGATGAAAATAATGACTTTTCATTTTTATTATACAACTATTGCTTCTCTAGTGTAAATTAACCCCTTTTGGCTCCCTTGACTTTTATGTAGTGCACATGCAAAAGGAAGGGTGTAGTTCTATATCTTCACACACCAAGTGGGTCTAGGTGTACTTGGAAAAGAGCAAGGGAGTGATGCATCAAAGGGTCAGAGATCTAACGAATTAAAGCAGTATGTGCTCTAACCACTTGGTTATCAGGTGCCCTGGTCATTTTGTACCACACTTTCAGCATGTCTGTCAGCATTGTCTTGTGTTCTGATGAAACAAAAATACACTTTTTTGGATGTGATTGGGTACAGTATGTATGATGGTGATGGTGACAACAATGACCTGATGAACTGTACTGTGCTTATTGAAAATTTATGAATTTTGCTGGTTCTGGAAGCTCCAAGTAATTTATGGAGTTACAAACTCCACCGTGTACTGCAACATGTGAATGAGAGAATGGTTGCCTCCCTAACCCCTCACAAAGCTTCATTTTTGCACCGGCAGTGGCATAAAGCACTTAGGAGGCACATCCCCTTGGTTTATCTGGTACTTTCTTCTGGGGCTCCATTGTTTAGGGTTCACCTAAGTGCTCTGTGCTAAATGGGTTAGATTGGCTTAGAATAAAACCTCTGTCTCTGGCTTCAGTGGTACTTCATTAACCCAATGCATCTGTAACAAGGATATTACATGAAACAAAACAATGTAGCAGTAAAGTGAAACCATGCTGACATAATACATGAACAACAGCAGTGGTTTAACAAGAACTTTTATCATCTTCACATCTGGATAAAGCCATAATGGTAAGCTGCATTCAAACCATTTAGAGGCACACTCATTCTAAAAAAGAAAAACAGATCACAAGGTCTGTCCATTTCACAGAACATGTTTGGTAAATAACAGCCTGTTATGAATATTTATTTGTATGAAAAATAATCCATCCAAAATGATCCATAAATATAAAACATGTTCTGCTGATTCAGTGTCTGAGTGCTATGATTGCAACAGTATATCGTTCTGTCTTTGAAGAAATAGTGCACATTAGTGATTTTCTTCCAACTACTAATCTACATTTAATACAAAAACTCAAATTCTTGGGATATTTTAGGATTTTTCTCTGGATACACTGATAATAATTATTAAATTATGAAAAACAGAGCAGTCAAAACTAGTTTCAGGATGATGAAGTGTGGTGCAGTTGTATCAAGGCCACAATTTGTTTGATATAGTGGTACAGGCAGTAAGGTAATATGAAAGGCACACATATGAGCATAAACAAAGTTCTGTTCTGAAATCCAGGGTGTTGTGGTTGGAGAGTGTCTTTTTGTGGTCAGTGTCCCAGTGGCCGGTCATCGTATGTGCTGTACCTCTTGACATGAATTCTCCGGACACGTTCACGAAGCTCAGAACCACAAGGGCCTTCCTCCTCCTCACTGTGAGAGCCACAGTTGTTGTAGCTTCGTCGAGTGGCCTCTAGCAGGGAGTTATCAGGCACTGGCATCGTCTCGTACAGCAGCGTGTTCAGAGTCTCCTCGTAGATGCGAGCTTCAGGAAACTCCACCTAAGATACACATGACAGAGAAAACCATGTAGGTCAAGAATGTGAGTAATGCTTCTGCATTGTTTATTTTACATCCATTATCCTAATTAGAGCTGCAGCTATCAATTATATTTGAAATGAATTAATCTATCGATTATTTTCTTCGATTCATTAAACCATTATTTGAATAGCTGAAAAAAATTGTAAAAATGTGAGAAAGACCCGTCTGAAAATGACAAACAAATCAAATCAAATTTTATTTATATAGCGCCAAATCATAACAGAAGTTATCTCATGACACTTTACATATAGAGCCAGTCGGAACCAGACTCTCAAACAACTTGTCCTTTATTCCAGAACAAGCTGAAACAACAACCACAAAAAAGTAAAAGGTTTAGGTGAGAACTACTGGTGCATGCCAAAGTTTTTGCACATACGGACGGACAGATGACTACGAACCGATGACAATACCCTGCAGCGAGGGGGGGGGTACTATGTGGATTGGGTGGCAGTCGACAGCAGGGGGCTCGGCGACCTGATCCCCGGACACGGAGTCTTGCTCTAGGGACATGGAATGTCACCTCGCTGGGGGGAAAGGAGCCGGAGCTCGTGAGGGAGGTTGAGAGATACCGTCTAGATATAGCCGGGCTCACCTCCACACACAGCTTGGGTTCTGGAACCCAACCCCTCAAGAGGGGCTAGACTCTCCACTTTTCTGGCGTTGCTCGCGGTGAGAGGCGGCGGGCTGGTGTGGGCCTGCTCATATCCCCTCAGCTCAGCCGCCATGTGTTGGAGTTTACCCCGGTGAACGAGAGGGTCGCGTCCCTGCGCCTTCAGGTCGGGGACAGGTGCCTCACTGTTGTTTCGGCCTATGGGCCAAACGGCAGTGCAGAGTACCCGGCCTTCCCTGGGAGGGGTGCTGGATGGTGCTTTGACTGGGGACTCCATTGTTCTCCTGGGTGACTTCAATGCCCACGTGGGCAATGACAGTGAGACCTGGAGGGGGGTG
>JAPQRP010000006.1:3939415-3971651 GCA_037367295.1 Apogon hyalosoma
TGGAAACAAAGTTGTAAGGGGTAGGGGTTGAAACATTCTCCTATGAAATGGGACAACCCTTTGCAACCTGTTGTGTCATCAGCAGTCATCGATGCCGCTATTAACAGATGTGAAAACTTTGTTTTTGAAAGTATTCACCATGCCGTTAGCTGCTGTAAGCATCTCTGTTCCATAGGCTTTGGTCATCTTTTTGCAGTTATCAACTATAAACCACAGAAATGCGATCTATAACACACTGAAATAGGCATTAAACGGTTGATCAAATGATTAAGTTGAAAATACGTACATTTGACTGTTTCTTTCATCACACTGCTGCACTTTTTTGCTGTGTTTTCCTCCATCTTGCTGAGGATTTGAACAGAATTATGGGAGATTTTCTCCTACCCCTCCGTTCGTAGTGTAGTCCTGGAAAATCTCCATTTCAAGGGCTATACAGTCCTCCACCTAAGCCCTTCCCCTCCGTCTAATCAACAATCGGGACAACACCATCCCTTCACGTGTATGCGCAAAACGCAAGGGTAGGGGAAAGGGGGAGGCCCAGGGGGTGAATTGGGATTCAGCCTCCCTGTTGCTGTGGAAAACCGAAGCCAATATATCACCGTTCAGGAAGCTACCACACTGCTTCTATGATGAGCCATGGTGTAGAGCAGAATTATGTCAAAGAAACTTAAAAGCAACCAGTAACTAAAGTTATCAAAGCTAAATTTAACCTCATGTATCTCTAACAAGAAAGAAGAAAAATGTGACATTAGCCAGAATTTCTGGACAGATTTTCTACAGCTGTAAACAGAGTCAAGCTGAGATGCAGAAATATTGTTTTCGGTCAAAACAACCACTGATGCCAAAGAACCATTACGCACTGCGGCTGTAATCTACTTGAACTTTGACCTTGACAGTCAATATCTAAAGGCTGCTGCTTGTACACTTATGCTGTGATTAAAGATGGAGCAAACTGGTTTACATCATATTTCTGAATGACACTGTACATTAAAGCCAAACTGAAATAGCTGCTCTATCAAATATTCACTCTTACATACATTTAGCTAGAAACAGTGATCTGCAGTGATCAAAGCACTGTTGGGGGTTATTCTGTAGCCTGCAGGTATTTGAAGGGTCATTACGCTTTGCAATCATTAAAAATACAACAAATAATAGTTGAAAAATAACGGTAAGTATTTTCAAGTTACTATTTAGCAATCTGTCAACAATACAGACTCCACCACTCCCCAAAAATCCTGCAGGAGCCTTGCTGAAGATTTGTATCCAACATCTGTGTCATCTCAAATTACTGATGGAGTTTTTATTAGTAAGCCTGTCTCCAGCACTATGACTGGTTCAGTACGATGTCAGTGAGATGTAGTCTGGGTTGTCAAAGCTAACCTCTCTGAACCACACACACAGCAGTGACTTACTCCACTTCTTGCTCACCTTGGTCTGCTTCTTCTCTGTGGTGTAGACAATGGAGGTGCAGCAGACCTCAGCCAGCTTACGACCCTGACCATAAAATGACCAGCAGCAGATCTCGTCTCCGATCACATTTTTGATGAAGAGAACGCGGCCGTTGAAGCTGAGGGACAGTCGGTCAAACAGCTCAATGTTCTTCAGCAGGTTATCGTCTGAGTTACTGTGCAGACAAAAGAAAACAGACGTTAAGAAGATGTGCCTTATAATTCACTCGTCGTTGCAGCCTGTGGCTTACCAGACTTTATTAGATTATACATCAATGTTACCCTTGCTCACTTACATGAAAAGAATGAATTTACTTTGTAAAAATGAAAGTTAGTGCAATTTCTCACCTGGTGTAGGAGTACTTGTTGTTGCTTCTGTTGTACACCAATTTCACCACAGGCTAACAGAGAAAAACAACATTTAGATCTATATTGCCACCATCTAAAGCAGGGTTGTCAAACATACAGCCCATGGGCCAAAACCAGCCCACCAAAGGGTACAATCCGGCCCATGGGATGAATCTGTCATATCTGAGACCCAGGAAAGTAAATGTTTTGGCTTGTATATATTAAATAATTGTCTTGATTGGAAAAAGCATAATACAGTTTTTTTGTTTTGTTTTTTACAGTTTTCAGAAACTATTTTTTATTCTTTCTTTTTTTTATAGAATGTCCTTTGCAGTGGACAGGATTTTTTTTTCTAAGTAAAGCTGTGAAACTCTTGTCCCCTACAGAGGACAAAAATGCATTGCTGAGTCTCAGGAGGATATGCAAAAATTACACTGACAATATCAACAGTTAAGCGTGTCAAAATCATTTTAGTTCAGGAGCCACATACAAACCGATATCATCTCAAGTGGATCACACCAGTAAAATACTATCAAAATAACCAATAAATAATGACAACTCCAATTTTTTCTCTTTCTTTTGGTCTAAAGAAGTAAAATTACTTGAACATATTTACATTTAAAAACTATCTTTTCGTGAACAACCATGTACAACCTGAAATGGATGAAGTAAAATAAGTGTAATTATCACAATATTCTGCCTGTTGCTAAATGTTTTGTGTCTTTATAGATTCACTGTGATCTGTAAGTTGTAATGCACATGTGGAAATGAGGCATAATATTGTTAAAATTGTATTTATTTTTCTTAATAAATTTCAGGTTGTTCATGTTTACATTTTTAAAGGATAGTTTGCAGATATAAATATTCTCATTATATGATTTTACACTTTTCATGCTAAAACAGAGAAAAGTTTGGAGTTGGCATTATTCACAGGTTATTATTTTGCTCGTCTGGCCCACTTGAGATCATATTGGGCAGAATGCAGCCCCTGAAATGAGTTTAACATCCCTGATTTAAGGAGTACCATGACAAAAAGCAGCATGTCTGTCCTATTTGTATTCATACCTGTATCCTTCTTGAAGGTGTGCATTCTTAAATTCTGGTGTTTCCCCCCTATTTTTACCTCCAATAGATTTAAAAAAAAATACACTGGATACTAGGGCATTAATAGAAAAAATGGTTTGTTGATGCATCAGCGTTACTTTGGAGGAGTCGACTAGTTCTGTGATGTTCTCTTTCTCCCTTCCATCACCCGACAGCACATAAGCCTTCATTCAGTGCATGTCGATACTCTCATCTTTCTATATGAAAACATGGAGCACAAGGTAGTGATGCGTGAATCAGTGGACCTGGTTCAGGTTGGTGAGGGTCCAAAAAATGTCACTTTATTTGTGGGGTGGGTCAAATAATTCCACAAAAGTGGGCTGGAAAAAAAACCTGACCGGTGCATCACTAGCGCAAGGCCAAGACTGAAGGAAGAAGATAACTCAGGGTAGGATTACTAAACTGACTGTGATCTAGAAAAACTATCATCCAAGTAATATTCTGTGAACCATGCGAACACGACCAATATTGAATAATAATTTGGACAGCCAGTGTGCTTGGATTATTCTGTTCATTTATTTCATGAAGACAATGCGCTCTTTTCTCAAACATGCTGTCGCTGTCTGAACCTTTTCACACCTTATGTTCACTTAAATTTAAAAGAAAATTCAAGGTGTTAGCCTATGTTTTGTTTTGGTTAAATATCTGAGAAGGACTATTGATGCTTGTGTCTTAAGTTTTTTATTCTGCACTTTACTGTACATTGTTAATGTTCCAGTGAACGTTAGTACAAGTTGCTCAATGTTGAATGGCTGTGTCTGTGTTGTTCCTACACTGTCAATGTGATGACGTCATCGTATGACTAGTCGACTCGACTTCAACTTTATTGACAGATAAGTCAGTCTGAAAAAATCTCAAGTCACTAATGCCCTAGTAGATACTCATACCATATTCATAATAATATATAATAATAATGCAGGTTGTGTGCTCACCTTGGTAGAGGACTGGATGAGCCTCTCCTCTTCCTTACTGGACGTAACCACAGGTATAACACACAGAGGTTGCTCTTTGTTGCCCTGTTCATCAGAAAAAGTGCACAATGAAAGTTAGAGGTAATGGCATAGTAATGCAATCTTTGATACTGAAAACACCTTCTGGTAAGGTGTTGAAATGGGTGAAGCACAGGGTTTTTTCTTGTTTTCTAGTAAGCTAATATTTAACACTGAAATCAATGAATCAGTAAATTTAAGGCAGCTAAATGAGGATGAAGATATATAATTTTGGCAAAAATCATGTCAGGTCAACTTAGTGGAAAAAAAATTAGAGCAAAAATGTCACTGCACAAATTTGGGGAACATTTTCTTCAAAGCTCATGACTAATACTGTGGGTTCAGTTACATTCCTATTAAACACAAAATGTAGGGACCGTTTATTCCAAAACAAAACATATAAATTCTTGGCTTGTTAAAGACCACATGTATGGATTAGGGCTGTAAGAGGAAAAATCTGTATTGTAATATGTCCATTATTTAATTATTTTTATTATTAGCTGTGGTTCATTCCATTCACTGTGTTCAAATCACACACTTTACTGCAATATTTTTCATTATTTGAATGACACTGCAGTAGACTCTGACCAGACAAGATAAAATATAGAGCCTGTACCTAAAAGAGGGCCTGCTTTTGTGGCATGGATATGGTTTGGCACTAAAGTATGAACATGGACCACACAAATGTACCTTTTTGTTATGTTATGACATGTATGGGTATTAACAATTTCTAAATAAAAGGAGAAATATAAGCAAATATGAGGTAAGTACCTTTTATTTATTGATCGTATCCACTGCCCGGCTAAAAAAAAAAAAAAGTTACACATGCAATATTTCACTACATCACCTTTGGTTTTGATTACAGGAGACACTCACTGGATTTAACTAAGCCAATAGTTCAGATCCTTCTGTGGTAAGTACTGCAGTGGCTAATAATGTTTCAGCTGTAACAGGTTATTTAAGTCTAACTGCAGTAAGTAGCCTCTCATGTCTTTAACGTCAAAAAGATTGGACAATGCCAGGATTGATCAGGATCATCAGGCTTGTGACAGAATGGTTGAGGGAGAACGAAACATAATTTTCACACATGGATAAGCCTCCATAAAGTCCAGACTCTAATTTGGGAAGTGATGAAGATTTGATGCAGTGGTCCAATTCTCCATTATCAATAATCAAAAATTAATGCAACTATGAATGGAAAAAAGTATGAACTTTATTGTGACATTACATAAGCATTATATGGCAAAAAAGATGTCACAGTGAATGTCTTCTGTAATCAAAACCAAAGGTGGTGCAGTGAAACACTGCATGTGTGACTTTTTTGGCCGGGCAGTGTATATCTAAGTATACTAAGAAACTGGCCTTTCCATGTGGTCAGTGTGAGATTTTGCTCATACTGTGTATTTTACATCCTTCAGAGAGAACACCTAGTAAACACTATGGAGGATGTTTCTTTATCTAGTTCTACATTTCCTACTGTAGTCAAGGTGTCTTTGGGTCTGTATTTATGAGGTGACAGGGCAGATTATCTGCTGTTCATTCATAAACTACATGTCATGATGATGAATGAATGACAGCCAGTGGGCTTGAAATTCAATGACTCACTGTCTCGCAATCCATCCCTCTGGAAGCCAAAGGATGTTTAACTCTGGCAGCCCAGTAGACGTTCCTGTGAACATCTGTCAGCATGATGTATACCCACTGACAATTGTCTTGCACAGATGGTACAGCAACCTATGGTGCTGCGTAGCTTAGAGGCATAACCAACCATACTCTGTAGCCTAAACCAAATTAAACCTGTGCACTGTGAGGCTCTGTGTTTGGAGCAACAGTGAGTGGTGTTCCACTGCACAAAGTCATAGCCCTCTGAGTAGAAATGAAAACATTATTAAGCTTCAAGAGGTAGTAATCGGAGAACGAAATACCTGACTTTGACACTACACGTCCTACTTCTGCAGTTTTCTCCTCTCCATCCTAAAGACAGACTGATTATAAAGACCAACAATGTGACACTGTTCTATGAATCCACATTATTCAATCTTTAAGGATAAGTCAGTTTTGTTGTACTAGTTAATCAAAATAATCAAACTGACAAACAGATAATGGAGCTGTTCTGCACATTTATTTAAAATAACAGCTCTGAGGATGTCTCACTTTGTTGCCTTATCTCAGCTCCTCTCTCCATGTGTCTCCTCCTCAGCTCTTCTTCTCATATCTCAAGTAAGAGGGACTAAGACAAGAGGAGAAATGTTGAGGATTCTAGGAAGTAAAATTGGGAAAACAAGGAGAGTGGAGAATCTGATCAAGTCAATATGTGTCTGACAGAGTCTTGACAGTGGTTGCTCATTACCAGCCCCTAACTGCACCCATCACCCTCTGAAAAGGCCAGTGTTTTCTTTAGCTAAAACTCCTTGATCACAGATTTTTTTCTACAGCCTGTAAACAAAACAGCAAGCCAACAGTATATGTAGAGGGCTAGTTTCCTGTCAGATCACTTCAATTGCAGTATGTGGTAGACCTGCGGAACTTTTGCCCAGAGAAACAAAAAAAAAAAAAAACAAACACAAAAACTAAAACTTACAATCAACATTGCTGCAACAACTAAAATGATACAGAAATGCAGGTCAAATCAGCTTCTTTCCCCCCTTTGACTTGCTCTGGGGTGGCTGACTACTTTTTTCCTAATAAAAGACTATCTAGAATGAAGATAACACACTTACAGCCATAAAAAACATTCCAAAGAATGAGTTGTTTATTGAGAGCTGAACATTATTATCCCTTGCCTCTCAAGTTGTGTTGGCTACTATGGTCTGGTCTGAGAGATGAGGTTACAGCTTTGCTTGAACAACATGTTTCTATGCAAAGAAGATAGTGTGGTCAGCAACTGATGCATTTTTCACAACTACAGTAATCATGCAGCAAAGCTCAAAGAACCCATAACCTATAAGGAATGATATTAAACACTAACAAGAATTGTTCAAGATGATAAATACTGAAAACTGCATTTTTGCAATGACCCAACCACTTTTAGCTGTAATTTCTGACCAAGTTTAACAGAGTATCTCACTGATGAATTTGGATAAAATGTTATCACCAGATATGCTCTGTAGGAACATAAACCTTCCAGAAAAGGCTTAATGGTGCATCATTTGCATTTGTGCATCAAACACAAGTGGGGGGCTGACCTGCAGGGTGTTTTGACAAAGCTCAACCAGGCCCTGGAGAAGGTAATACTTGGCTTCAGCCAGCAGCTCCAGGAGAGCCTGACGACCTTTGGGCAAGGCCACTGCGCCATCACGCAGGTAGTAGAGGATGCTGCCAAAGTGCTTGCCACTGCGGTCAATCAGAATCCAACCTGGACAGAAACCACAGGTCAAGACATGTCATGGTCACAATAAGCAGCCGGTGAAGTTATCAGGACTGTCACAATAGTTGATGATTAATTGTCACACAAATAACTGGAATTACTGTCTATTCAAGTGACCTGATTCCATTGCAAGTCTGATGCTAAAAATTCTGATAAGAGTTAAATTATACACATACACCTTACATAGAAAAATAATACTTTTGTGCATCATAGAATACTTCTGTTTACCTATTGTTAATAAAAAAAAATCAAGATGGCAGATATGACATGACCTAAATATAAAAAGCTCAGAACTGAAGGATTGGCCTAAGATACAACATAAAAATTTAAAACAAAACAGCAATGGTACTATTTCCCTATTGAGTTTGCAGTAGGAAAAAAATAGAGCAAAATTATGTCATTAAAAGATAGGTCAAATAGTTGAAATGATGTGGAAATAATGACACAATATGTTAGTTTCACCTGGTAGTTTTCTTAGTGGTGAATGCATTATGTTTACCATTATTTCAGTCAACTGTGATATGACTGTTAAACAATAATTGTGACAGGACTAGCAGTTATTTGGACAATGGATGTGTCAATCTAGTAGGAACAACAACTAGTTGTTCACTGGCTAACTAGGGTTTCTGCAGGTTTGTCAGATGTAATTTTGCCTACACCCATGATAACAACAGCAATATCCTGTTTTAGATGTAGAGGATTGCTGTGAAATGACTAACTTGCTGTTCAGTGCCTCTATTCTGATACATTATAGCTGAAAATGTACAACACAAGAACGGCTAGCTTTGAAATGCAGTCAGTTCATCAGCCCAGCACAGCAGACACAAGACTTACATATTAAATATTGGAAAGATATTAGACTTTTTAAGAACCCGAGGAGTCCTTGTAAGGAGATTTCTGTTTCAAACAGAAGAGTTGGCCTACCTTCTTTATCAGTGAACACTTCCTTCTTTCCGCTGAACATAGCTTTCAGCATGGAGCTCTGCCTCGTCAGCACTTGCAGTGTGGTATAAAACAACATTCCACCAACGTTGAGTCGGACATATTTGTTCCCCAGGCCCACTGCTCCTTGGTAACTGCAGGTCTTGGTCTTGGGACAAGCCAAAGAAGAGGCTGGGGAAGTTGGGGAACTGGACTGGATGTGAAACTCTGGCAGGCAGCTGTCCCCAGACATGTCCCTTTGGAGGTAGATGACCACCCTGCAGACAGAGGTCCGAAGGTCCCCCGCCGTGGTGACAGCTATTGATGATGCCGCCACAAACTCTCACTGCTCAAGATCATTCCTGCGAAAAGATAGTCCTTCTAAGCTACAGAGAAAAGAAAAACATTAGATAAACACGGTTAAAGATGGACACCATGTGGTTACAGGCAATTACTGCTCTATAGTGTTGTAGTGCAGTAGAAGATTTAGATCCTTCATTTAAGTAAAAATACTAACACAGCAATGTAAAAAATACTCTATTACACAGTACAGTATGACAACTTCTACTTAACTCATAGGGTTTCCTAAGGCCATCTTTGCACATTTTATCATTTTGTTAGCCTAATAGCTTAATTGCCTAAGTCATATTTTTGGACAAATTATGATATCTGCATGAAATGAAGGAGCTGTGTTAGGAGAGTAGAGTTATGCTGATTTCACAATTTGGGCAAAAATATGACCCAGGCCATTATGCAATGAGGCTAACATTTCTTTTTTTTTTTTTTTTGGTCTGGTTATCATTTCTAGATACATTTTTCTTTTTAGACAAATCTAATACAATATCTAATGTTAATCTTACAGGTCTGTTATACGCTATAGACAATTTTTGTACCGCCTGAAGAACCTCAAGCTAAAAATGTACACACAGAACACTGCTTTTAGATCAATATTTTTCTGCTTTGTTCACCACTTCGGCTCTGCTCACAACTAAAAAAAGTTCAACACTTTTCAGGATTTTAACCCTTTATAGTCAGTTTGTATATGTGGTGACACATGTTTTATTAAAAGAAACAACACAAAAAAATTTGATATTTTCCATATAATACATGACAGAGATATGTGGCATTGTTTTATATCAGAGTCTTAGATGTGTCAAAGATTAGCAATAGCATTCAATTCATTGCATCAGTAGTCTTTGTGTAGTGCAGGTCCATCGTGGCAGAAAATGCCTCATGGACTTAACACTGAAAACATGAAATCAATGTTGTTGCTACATCAGTATGATGTGACATCATGTATTCAGACTGGAATTTAAAGGGTTAACATTCTGAAAATGATTGAACCTTTGATAGTTTGAGCAGAGCTGAAGGGGTATGACAGATTTATGCAGCAAAAGAAGAAAAACATATTGATTCATGATGATTTGATAGCAGTTTGTTGTGCATGGACAGTTTTCTCTTGATGGTCCATAGAGAGTAGTAAATTAGGGGGATGCACAAGGGTTAAGTAAAAGTACAGTACCCAAGTGTAAGTATTTTCACTCACAGTGCTAGTTTGGTCCTAGTAAGTCATACCATTATATCTGACATCATTAGATTATAACCAAAATAACTCATGAGTGCTGTAGCAGGAAGTTACCTTTAGAGCTAGTCTGAGTTATTTTGTTTCCAGTTTTATGCTCAGAAACGCCAGATAAAGGTTAAGACTCTTAATAAGGAAATAAGAATAAAGATGTTTTCAGATTTTGACTTTACTTCGAATCTTTTCTTTTTCGTGAGAAATGGGACTTTATTCTTTAACACTCTGCAAAAGTTTAAATGATTAATATACTATACATTATGTGAGATGATCATATGAAAAGCAACAAGTAACAAAAGTTGTCAGACAAATGTAGTGAAGTGAACAAATAAGTATTAGCCTCTGGGATGTAGTGGAAAACAAGTAAAAAGCAACGTTCACTTAATTTACCTAGAATGTGTGATGCAAGGTCGGTACAATACTGCTGTGTGACTATTTAATGCTATTTTTCAATTGAAAAAGAAAAGTTATAGCCCTCTAGTACATTAGTCATTTTGACCTAATACTCCATACTTCTAAACTCTTCTTGCATCATTGTCTACATTAGTTACAGTCAGCAGTGCCTGCTACGTAGCGTTGTTTGCTAACGGTAGCAATGTTATTAACTTTAGCCAAGTTTTCGACACAAGTGTGGCATTACCAGTCAAGCTATTGTAGTCAAAAAGGTGAATATGTGATTTCCTCTCCTATTTACTCATTTCGACCTACTAATAAAGGGTTTAAGTAATAAAGTTGCCATGTTTTGCGCGTTTAATTCAACAAAAGTCAGAGAAACTGCCAGATTTCCCAACGTAGTGCGACATTGTCAACACGTAACGGGCATCAGTCTGTAATGTTCTCTTGTCGTCTACTCACCGTGACTCTGCCTTCACGTGTTTCTTGACAGACCAACACCCTATTCTTAGAAAAGTACGTATACAACTTCGCAAAGCAGAAATATACAGTTACAGATAATTTTATTCGTGTTTTTAGTTGAAACAAAAAGCTACGAAACGCCAGACATGTTTCTTCTTCTATGGTATTACTGTCAGCCAGCTTTGCAGGTGCATGTCGCCACCTACTGGACGACAGCAACAGTGTCTTTGAAAACACTAAGTAAAACACCTCCAGAAGAAAGGTAGAGAAATTTTGCCGAGTTTGGGTCGATGATAAAGAAATCTTAAATTAAAAATGCTGTTTGGTTGTAGTTTTGAAGTTACAGTCTAGGGTTAAAATGTGAATTTGTGAGAATTTAAGAGAGATGAACTCCAAAGGAATGTGTGTCTCAGAGTTACCAGATCTGCTGTCTGCACATTACGAAACATTTGCTTTTCAGGTGGAAGACTTATATATCTATCGTAAAAATATACATAGTAATAACACTTTATCATATACATTCAAAACATTACCTAACAAGCACTTTTGTCATTTGTTTTCCAAATCACCTTATTAAAGTAGGCAACATTTAGCACGTTTAAATATCTGACTCGGAGGCAGATGATTTCTTTAAAAAAAAAAACAAAAAAAAACTAATAATATAATAATAAATATATATAAATATACCAGTATATTAAGCAGTGGAAGAAGCAGTCAGAGCCTTTACTTAAGTAAAGACAGACATATCTCAGTGTGTCAGTGCTCCATTATACTTAAAATATCACATCACACATCAAATCAAACATTGCATTATTACTATCAATGTTATCCTGCATCCCCCTTAAGTCTATACAGCCAAACATGACTGCATCTCAAAGTATGTAGGAAACAAACTAGTCTTCCTCATAGTTTGCAACATTTGACATGTGCAATCTTACAAACAGTATGAACAGTTTTTACACTAGTCTAAACAATGGCTCTGTGATTTTACCTGTCAGAGAAAAATGTCTTATTCCTATGACACATGAACTGTCTATTAAGTTCATTAACAGCAGACAGGTGCTTCCATCAGTCTTTTTCAATGCTGTAAATCTATTTCAGTAAACAGAATTCAGCATTAATAGTCTTGCATTCCTTTCTTTTTATGGCCACATAAAATCTATAATTGGAGTTAACAATTGAATTACTATGCTTTCCTAAATGTAGTTGATCTCCCACCAAACTACTGCAAAATTGAGTTAAATTAGGATATCATCTGTTATTAACTACATTCTAATACTCAACAGAGGCAATGCATGCACTTAACACACCAGAGAATAGACGTCAACAAAAAAAAGAGAAATTAGGTATATTTTTTTCTTTGCAATTTATTTGGTTAGATGGGTATAATAAATCTTTGCATATTTTTAAGTTCACTATTTATGTGGTAGTTGATTCACAAACACAATCTATTATTTTGCAAACTTGCATAGTTTTATTTTTAATGCAGCTGACTAGATGTTTTACTTTGTGTCATGTGCAGACTGTTTAGGGTTTGCATGTGTTCTTCAGTTGCAGTGCATTAAACAGATAAGTATATGCAGATGTTTGTGCTTACAGGATTCTGTTCTCCACAATTCATTATTGTGAACTTCATTATATCTACCCCCTCTCACTTTAGCGTTGTGGCGTTGCAGCCAGCTGAAACTGAGCTTCGGGGCATGGAATACATTAAAGCACTGGTGTTCTACTGCCAGTCCCAGACTTAAAGGACCAACCAGGACCTCATAATGATTGAGCTGAGGATAGATCAGGACAGAGGTTTTACAGACAAAATAGGACCAACTGCCCTGTATCTCCCCAGCATGTTCTATTGGGAATCAATAACAACTTGAATTTGGTTGTCGGCTCTGCTGCTATGTTAGAGTCCTGTGGTCTTGATGCAGGAGATTTTTAATATTTCAAAAATTAAGAAATGTCTCAAAACTGTGATTGAACTTTGATAACATTGTCCCATGGAAGCTGCATAAAAAAATCCAACCAATTGTTTCATTGGAGAAGAAGTTTGAAGAGATTGTTAACAAAGACAATACTTAGACACAGCACCTTCACAATAACCCATGGCCTATTGGCCAGTGAGCTAAAAACTACTTAAAGTTTTTCTAAAGTCTTGGTTATGTGACATTTGTCATTTTCTTGTGTTGAGCTTTGATATCCAGTCTCCCCAGTATCTTAAGTTTTGTCCTGCAGCTCCTTCAGAGCACTTGGCTGGAACACCTGGCTGAGGTCAAAGACAGGTGACAGGACATTATAAAAACCTCTAATATAGGTAATTTAAAAGCAAAACACTGAAATCACATTCACTACTATTTGTAATAAAAACATTTCTTTAAGCCATTCTTTTGTCATTGGAAATGGTCACTTCTAAAATTATACATAGAAGTACTTGTGGTGAGGGTAAAGTTCAAACATCATAATTTTAGCAAAAATGTCTCTAATTAAAAAAGGTTAAATTATCATATTCTAAAGGTCATCATGTGTCCTGTTGTCCACGTCAAACATTTACTCAAGTTGTTTTAACTGTTTTTAATTCATTTCTGTGTGAATATGTTCACTTCCTGGTTGCAAGGCACCAGTTAAATGAATGTGCATGTGGAAAACCTTTGCAAACAGGCAACATGAGGTTGTGTTCTCAATGAGGGTATAAAGATTCAACCTGGGGTGCTAATTTGGTGCCCATAGCCAATCTTGGTTATGTTTGCCACATGAGATATATGACTTCAAGTCCTAGATGGAAAAAACAAAACAAAACAAAACAAAAAAAAACACTAAGATGCCGGTGGACTCGCAAAGACTTATGACAAACATTAGTGGCTAACTGAAATACAGTGTTTCACTCTGTCCTCATTGCCAGTGGCAGCTGTGGCTGAAGAACACCAAAAAATATGAAAACAGCAGATGTGGATTTGTGTAAAGTCACATGCTGACCAACTTTTAGATTTCTTAAATCAAAATCATCAGAATCATAATCAGAATATTTTATTAATCCTAGGGGGAAATTGTTACAGCTACTCCATGGAAGTTCAATAAAAAGTAGCAGAAAAGAAATGATCATTATCAACTGTCAGTACTATATATATATATATATATACACATACATACACTCACACACACCAAATATACATACAAACAAAACACAATTAGAACAGAAATTTGTACAATATGTAGTAGACAAAATATTATCAGTCTGATAATTATCCAGATTCATGAGTGCTCCTCCGACTGTACCTGGACAGTGATCAGATCCTGCTGAAGCTCCTCCATCCTGCAGACCACCACGGGCTGCTCTACCAGGACTCATCCACCAGAGGGCACTGGTGATGCTGGGGAATGTCAGGCTACAAGTCCTGGAGGTAGACACCAGCTGGAGAAAGTGCTCATGTACTGTGATGCATTCAGGTTCAGCCACATGCTCCAGTTTTGTATTCAGAGACAACATGTGCTGCGTACTGATGCTGTGCAGAGCTGCAGAGGAGGAGCAAACAATTTGGATATATGGCCCATAAAGAACCGAATATTTCAAAATGTGTGCTCTTCGTAATAAACTGAAGGAAAAGATGCTCCTTTATGGGCTGACACTTTCTGTAAAAACCTTCTGAGTAAAAGTTGGAATATAATGCAGTGCTGTAGATTAAGATGTAATTATGAGGGACTCTATACTACACTGTGTGCACTCTGTGGCAAATACTGTACATTTTCATGTTCTCTGTGTTCTGTATTTTTGCATCATTTGCAGCCTCTTTGTTTTTTTATTTGTTTCTCTATCTCATTGTATCATCATCATGTCCAAATCTAATCTTTATTTTATCTGCTGTTCTTCACTGTTGTTTATTCTTTATGCAGCACATTTAACTCTGGATTTTCAATTCCCCATGTTCACACACCTGACCTATAATACCATTCTGATGAGGTAGTGCCATTAAATGCACCATATCTCATCTACAGTACAGCACATACACATGCAAAGCAGAGGATGGCCAGCAGATCCCACTGTTTCAACATTTCAAATGGATTGATGATCATATTTTCCTACAAGTATTAGGCATTAGGTGCCACACAAACACTATTTAGGGTTACAGCTAATGTAAAACCAGTGTGGAGAACATCAAAACTAATTCTAACTTTTAAAATTAAACCATTTCCCATTTTCCCATAGTTGCAGTTTGTCCTCATAAGAGTTCCACATATAATCCATGTTCATATATAGTAAGAATTATAGCCTAAATGATGTGTCCATATTACAGTCAATATGACCATAAGAAAAAAAAAAACAAGAATACGTGTGTAGGAAATTTTTTTTAGTTATAATTTGTTACCTTTTTTTTTGACATTTGTAAAGTAATGCTCTTCATGTAACTGTTGAATGATAACCTCATTGTTTATTTGTTAATTTATTCTGGGATGGTGGATGTCAGTCAACAATAGCCATAACTTTCCCCTCCAAGCCCACCAGCCATGAATCAAGTCTTTTACAAATAAATCCATCCTTTTTTGTCAAACATAACATTTTCTCGATAGAGGACTCTGAAATCCCACAATTAATCAAATCCACCACAGATCCTCTAACTTCCCTAGAGCCAGGGAAACACTGAAATACATGAGACCCACAAATCAAATTCTGACAGTTTTCTGCAATACTTGGTCACAGCATAAGGAAAGGATGCTGCACCTTTCTTAGCTGATTTTATACATCATTTGAAAGTGATACATGTTACTGACACACAGTGAGACTGACATGAGACATAGTTTCAATGTGCACGTTCCACCTTTTCTCCATCTTCTGTTATATTTAACTCCACATGTATCATGATTAAAACAAAAAGACAAATAGAAGAAAAACACACTCACAAAGTGTTTTGTTTTTTTTTTTAAAAAAAGCAGTTTATCACGGTTGATACTCAAAACTGATCAGTACCCATGACATTGCACAATACAAAGGCATGAAAAAAATTAAACATTAAAATAGGTATTGCATCTTCCAAAAGCTAATTTCTCCATTCATAAATACACATTGCCATTTAAGTTCACTATAGTTTCTTACAACAGAATCATGAGATGATTTCTCTAACAGCCAGAAAATAATCTCTAAAAATCAATGAGTTATGACATGACAAAAAGTAACAATCAGCAGACATTCTGTGGTTGTAAGAACCATTCTTCTTTTGTTTTGTCTTTTTTTTTATTTTTTTTTTTATAATTTGTACAGTACACCATTGAAGGCCAAGAGTTCTCTGTAGATGAGGAGAGGGCGCTGATGCTGTCGAGTCCAACTGTGGACACATGACCTTGTGCCGACGCCCAACACAGACAACGGTGAAATGGGTGACATGATGTACATGGTTTTCTGCTCCAACGTACTGAGTCGAGTCCTGTACTGAAACACAAGAGTTTCAAGTTAAAAGCTAGCAATGCCTTTCATGAAAAAATAAGTTAAACAGTTGCTTGTGTTATTTTCTGTGCTTTTGTTATGATCCAATATAGAAAACATGTTCAAACAATCACTACTGTTTCAATAAAAATGTAGAAATGACTGGTTCAATAATCAACATATTTCCTGAATATTACTAGAACATAAATGTTGGCAATAACCCACTGAATGGATTTTTACACCCACAGTTTAAATTTATGCTTTGCCATTATGGATTATGGAAGACATAACAGTTTAGATCAGTGATAAAACATAAGTCGTTTGGTCCCAAAACTGAAAGATGTGCTACAGCAGGTCATTTTGTTTTACAAAGTGGCTGGGATAGGACTAATTCTGGATCCTTTTGTAGCAATCTGGTGGCACACACACACACACACACACACACACACACACACGCACACACACACAGTCTCATTTTGTCAGCTTGTGGGACATAATTTCCCAGCCTGTGATAGCCACATAATACAATGTGTTTCTTCAGTGACCTGCACAATGATGCTCATCACACAAATGACAAGATGTGAGTTCATTTAAGAGCTGAGAGTGCACGAGTGGACTGCTTTTTCAAAGTAATCTTCCCATCATAAACTCAGAGTACAACTCTGAAAGTTCCCATTAGAAACCCAGGATCTACACTGCATGGGAAATGGCTTACTGTCTGCCATGTTTTCATCATTCAGCTTTACATGGCTTTCATATTTCTTTTCCCCTGTCCAATAACTGGTCCTTCTCTTACTTTATCTGTCAATGCGGCCCCCTTGAAGAAAAGAGGATTGGCAACTCACTCTATATCTCACTACAGATGGAGGAATTTATTTGACCACTCACTCTTCCTTACACCTCAAATTCAGTACTTAATTAAAAAGCTAAAAGTAAAACTGGGATTCCTGCCTTGAATTTCATTTCATTTGAGGCCAAACAGAAGCTTGTTGCTGCACCGTTTATATCTATACTGGACTTTAGTGATGCATGTCTGCTTCTCAGTGTTTACATACTTTGGACACCATTTGCCATAGTGCATTGTGGTTTATTACAAATCATACTACAAAGCTCTCACTCATCATTGTTTGTTACATTGCTGTGCTGGACAGTCTGCCAGCATGCTCTAATCCATGAGTCACTGGCAGTTCTTCATCTATTGCACGAGTCAGTGAAGTACAGGTAGTTACAGTTTTTGGTCACAAGACTTATAGTTATTGTCTGTGGTAAATGTCTCACAATGAACTGCAAAAAAGGCATTAAAATATGCCAGTCCTTCACCTTAGAGAAAACTGAAACTGACCTGAAACTTAAAGAGTTGCTCATCAGACACTTTCACAGGGATTTAAATGGCTTGGAGAACAGAAACACCTGGCTGTAGATATTTTGCATGATTTTAGTTGAATATGATAATATTCTGATTAATACTTGTTGCCATTTCATGACTGTAATTTAATTACTGTCATGTAATTTAAGTGTGTCCATGTACCTCCAGCTGTAAACTTCTCTAAACTGTGTCAACTCTGCTGCTAGTTTCAGGCAAAACGTTCTTGCAGACATGTTTCATTAATAAAAGCCTATCCTGGTTAAATAACGGGTGAATAAAATTCAGTAAATACAAATGTCACTCATTAGAGCAGATTCAGTAAATAAACATAAGGTGATGATGGCTAATTCTTATAAATTTACCCAAAGTAGAAGAACTACATATAGAACGTGTCTATTAATAGTGTGTGAGGCATTCATGTGACATTTGCTTCATCAGACTCAGTTCATTTAGACCTATCTTTATCAGTGTGTCATTTTATACATTAATGTCTGAGACACACCATTCAGTCAGACTCACACATATGATCCACACACATCTACGGTGAGTTTACATTGGAGAAGACCTATATCACATTTTACTAAGAATGTAGAAAGGGTCACAGTTCTGTATGGTGTTTTCTTTTTGAAGGTTATGGAAAATATTTTATATTAAGTCTGATGTTATATCAATCTGGTGCATCTGAAGTAATTTAAGTAGTCTGTTCCTCATTTTCTGTTGCACTTTCCTTGTACTAAAACCTTCTGAGTGAGAAAATGTTGCTAATCTTCTGTAATTTGGGAGAAAATGTAAAAGTGCTTTAGTAGTCCATGTTTTATGATAAGCAAACAACTGAATTTTCCACTAAACAAGTGACTAAATTGTTTCTACATATTATGAGTTAAAGTTATTTAGACTTGGCCGCTGGAAGGTTAAACTTTGAAAAACTGGAACCCGCCACAAAAAACCTAAATCATTACCTTACATATTAGTGTAACTGCAGTATAAATGCGATTAGTACCTTTGTGTTTTGGTGATGGTGCTCCTTCTCCTAACTGGGGTTGGGTCTCTCTGCAGACTTTTGGATCTGTAAGGAAGGACAGATAGACAGGCGTTCAGATGGGCAGGTGTGTGTAAATCAGTGTTTATGCACAGGAAGTGGCGGCAGTGATGTCAGACACTTGCTGAAGCTCTTATTTGCTCAACACCAGAGCTGCTGAAATAAACAACCAAATGAGAAGCTCTACGTGCACGCTACCGTGATGACCAGAGGAGGGCAGCAGCGCTCTTTAGCCAACATCAGACAACATAAAATGACCACTAAAGACCAAAACATGAAGACACTAATGAAGATGAGACCAGGAAACAACAGCAGGCTGCCGTTTGGTGGCAAGAAAAATTAAGTCCGAAACAAGAAGAGATGAGTAACTGTGAGCAGATGGAAACGTGTAATGCGATCTTTCACTGAGCTGCAGATGGTTTAACTCAAATCACTAGAAAAAAAGCTAGAAAAAAGCTGAATTTGGGAAAAAAAGAAAAATGGAACAACAGGCAGAAATGTTACTGTACCTGTGACTGTTCTTTAAGGAAATCTGGTAGCTGAAATTCACCTTTAAAGACCTGGAAAAACAAAAACCAGGTTTAGATGTTTAGAGGTCCACACTTGTATGAAATGTGTACATTTATTATCTAGAGTAGAGAAGGTGAAAGCGCCATCAGATTATTTTAATGAATAAAAATTAAAGCATCACTTTAAGGAGAGAACCACTGGTTATCACTGCTGGGGAAAAAAAAAAAAAAAAAAACAGTGAAAGTTGAAATCCAGTTCAATTGTGAAACTTCATCGTGCAGGTTAAATGTTTGCAACCTGAAAGAAAGGTGGAGGCTGCTAAACATGTGCCAGGAATTTCATGCTCTGCTCTGGTGTCATAATGTTTCCCCTCAGGAGGGCTGACGTAGGGACCAGAGGTGAAAGGAGATGCAGAGCAAGGAAATGGGGGAGGGAAGGGTTCTGCTTGACGATGAGCCAGCAGGGGTTTGGGGTAAAAGGGAAAAAAACATACAGTGGAAATGGAAAGGATGACAGGAGGTCAATATCCTATAAGACATCCACAGTGCAGAGCTTACACTGCAATAGAATGTGTGTATTATACAAGCGCTTCCAGTCTGTCACCATCAACAGATAGATGGACTGACTCCTGCTGCATTCTTTGACATGACTGTTACTCTCCAAACATATCCGATTTCCACAGAAACATCTGATATCTGTACAGGAAGTCTCCTCCTTCATGTTGAATAAAAATAAGACTGGAGCAAAAGGTCTTTTTGGGAAACACAGATAAAAAGTAATGGAGGAAAGGTCAGAAAGCAGTGGGACAAAGGAGTGGAGGTGAATATGATCACTTATCTTTTACGGTCCTTGCCATTACTTTACATTGGACAGAAGCCATCTGATAGCTCTTATTGTTCTTAAAGCATTTCAACATTATACTCTGTTGCATTCACTGGAGTTAAGTGTGATGCGCAATGTGCAGAGGTGAGGAGTAAGTCAATACAGATACTTTGTTGTTGCACTGTAGGCAGAGTTTTCAAGGATCTCAACTTTTTACCTTTTAATTTCACACCCCATATTTATCACAAATGTCTGTACTTTGTAGTCCTTACATTTTGCAAGGTTTGTCACTAGTTGAAAATGTTTGAGGGGAATTAATATTTTGTTGTGCATCATTATTTTGCAGACTGATTTCAACCTAAAAGGATGTGACAATCATACATAAAAAAGATCTCTTGGTGTATCCATCGGTGTCTGTCACATATGACAAACCTAAGATGACAATATAAGATGAAATGGGATGGGAAAAATTGTGCAACAAAGGCCACACAAAAATGATGCAAAAGTCATGACATGACAGTAACAACATAAAAGACAAAGTCAGACAAAAACAAGGCAGAAGACAAAAAAAAAAATCTGTAACACCTGTAGTTTCAATTATGTGCTTACGTTGTTCATTCATTTTGTTTCAGTCAAAATAAGCCAAATTAGAGCAATCTAAGGTCTTATTCAATAAAACAGACAAGAAACAAACAGTAAGGGGAGACTGGATACAGAGAAAAGATGTCACAAGGTGTTTCGAGTTCTACTGACACTGAAAACTGATCTGTTCATTGAAACTGATCTTTATCACTTTCAGTGGCATATTTTCTTAAAATTACAGAACTTAGAATAAGACTTTTCACAGAAAAAGCCAAAAGGAATATAATAATATGCCATCACAACCCTTTAACATGGATGATGCCATCAGCAAGGTGGTTTATGTAGACAGATGCCACAGATGATGTCTTTGTGAAAAACAGAACATCAAATCTCCATTCAAGGACTTAACACACATTAAAAGAGTAGGTGTACCTCTGTTTTCCTGAATAAATTATCACTGACTCAGCATAAAAGGTAGAGACACGGGGCTTGGCAGTTTATCAAAATATTATCTGAATCGCAGTATAGCCCAGCAGTATATCTAAATGACATAAATCACAAATCTATTGATACAAGTAAAATGTATTACAACATACTATAGCGAATAAATAAAGTACTGCACTACAAATCATACTGTCCACATGTATGGTAACATTCATGTTTGGTGCACATACATCACATCACCTTGATTCAATTTTAAATTAAATGAATATGTTACATTTTCCACTAAATATATTGTAATCTCAATATATGTCACAATAATCACAAATATATCATACATGATGTCTAATGACAGGTTAGAAAACAGACACAACGTACCAACCTGTTCACTTTGAAAACACCAAAACACTGGTATAATGGCTTTCTGAAAAGTTACAGACCAATAAGTACTACTGTGCACTGTGAACGCAGAATTCACCAAGAAAACTTAAGTAGGTTTGTGCTGCATTTGTGGTTTCTGCTTTTATCACTTTCTCTCACAACTAACCACAACTGCAACTAAAACCTCCCCACCATGACAACTGTGACAACAACAGATAGAGTGAAGATGTGCTTCCCACTTTGGTCTCAGAAGCTGCTCAGTCCAGTCCCATCAGTCATCATCCTTTTTCAGGAAGATGAGAGGTGAGCTCATAGATAGTTCCTTTGATCTAAATCTATGCTGGAGTGATTGGGGGGGGTTGTGTGTGTGCTGTGCCCTCCATCGCTGACTAAAACTTCCCCAAACACAAACCTCATTGTTCATTTCCTCTGCATGCTTCCCTGCTTGCTTGCGTGTTCAAATGAAGTCAACACAGAACCAGAACCAGAATGTAATCTGAAATTATTTCCAACACCAGAGACAGAGAGGCGAGTGCATGGTTCTGATTTCCTCCTGGGTGCCATTTTGCAGCTTTTCTCAGCACACAGGCTTCAGGCCAGACTGTTGCAAGCCTGTCCAAACCTTCTGCTGCTGAGACAAAAAAAGAAAAGAAAAAAAAAGGCCCAGCACACGAAAGAGAAGTGGTGCAGAATGCCCTCTGGTTGAACAGTAGGTCACACGGCTGGGATAATAAATCCAAGTGGTGTATGGTTAGGAGTTGTACAGAGGGAGGCTCAGCTGTCTGATCTGCACGTCACAGATCAATCTGTCCTTCAGAGAGGAGACAGAGGTGAAGAGGAGCAAAGATGCCTTTCTAACAGTACCACATCACTGCAGTGAAATAGGGCAGTCCTGCTGATTTACCTCAGCATGATCTGTGCAAATGCTCAAGGATGCACGTTCATAGAGTTTCTGAGGGTTCTGCACTATTCACTTTGTAAAAGATAAATGAACGATGCTGAAATAAATCATTACCACTCAAAAGGTCTGGTAAACTAGCAATGCTCACTGATGCTTTGAGTGCTAAGGTTGACGACTGCTCATAGTTATCACAAAATGGGTTCTAAATTCAGTACAAACAAGAGATAAAAGCCATGCTTTCAAAGTATATGCAAATTTAATACCACTGATGGCTTCTAGGGCCTGATACTGAAAGAGCAGCATTGAACATTTCTCTAAAATAGTACGATAATATACTGTTCCCTGTAGTTATTTTAACTTCATTCAAATTTTTCCTTTTTTTTAAAACTCACTTTATATGACCACAGATAAATTATTTGCACTATTTTACCCATCCTAATACACACAGTACCTAGCATTAGCAGTTAGCATTAGCACATTAGGAGCATTGAACTACCTTTAAGGTACTCAGGGACCACCTTGAGATCTTCATCAGCACTAGGGATGCACCAATACCACTTTTTTTTCCAGACCAAGTATAAGTACTTACACTGATTACTTGCCAATACCGAATACTGATATGAGTACTTAATAATACCATCACAGTTCTTAGTTACTTTTGAAAATGTGCTTTACTGTCATTCATTAGTCTGACTGTAACAAAGTCCTGTTACTGACATTTAATGTGTTGGAATGAGCGTTTCTCAATCAATCCACCAGAGGGCGCCGTTCTTAATTAACCATACTTGCCAAATATCACAAAGAAGAGTTACGTTTTTTGAGAAGAAGACAACTAATACTAATGTGGATGCTAATGTTGATATTGATGAGGGTAGTTGTCATAAATATGTCAGTTTTTAACTAACTCGCACAGTCGCTCTTTGAAAAGTTGTGCTACCTCCGCGGTTCCTAGTGGTACTGCTCTGTATTCTCCGTCTGGGTAAGCATTCTGCCAGCACCCAGAAAATGGACAGAATTACGTACAGAATGTTGGCAGAGGATGGACAGAACGCACCATTCATATCTATCTGTGTCTTTAATGTAACTTGCAGTCAGCGTTACTTTGGTCAAAGTTGTTTATTTTGAAAAATCTCCACACTGCTGACATTACTACTCTGCCACGCACCTGCTGCACTTAAATGTAAAGGTTGTAAGTGGTATCAATGTGGTTGTATCGGAGCACTTTTACAAGTATGAGTATTAGTACACACGCTCAGTATCAGACCAATACTGGTATCAGTGTCGGTGCATTCCCAATCAGCACCATGATCAGGGACACTGACGGGAGAATTTATCTATATGTACCTGTTTGTTTTTTCATTGTGGACCAGTGGTATTTTGTAAATTATTGCTCTACTAATAAGATCTTACAACTCACTTGCCTACAGAAGCAGATTTTCTGAGTTTCTGTTTATTTATTAAAACTTCCTCATTCAAGCGTAGTGGTGGTTCATACATAAGACAAAACTATCAAATAATTTAATTACACACATGTTTAAGTTGTTGGGTTATTATTATCTTTTTTACAGTTTTACTGTAACAATAACCTAGCATTAACTATTTGCTCTAGCTTTGCTCTAGCCTGCAGTGAACTGACCGAAGTTTGTCAAACAATCGCTGGAGAAGTGGTTGCACAAATATTTAATTTTTTCCAACTTGCCGAACATTGCCATCATAAATAAAATCAATCCACCTCTCACGTAGAGGCTGCACCGCAGGAGTTCGGTGTAGAGTTGAATATTCCTCTGTGCATCCAGCGACGGAACAGCTCGTCCATGAACTCGACTTCATCTTGTAATAGTAGCTACTGTAACTGGACTGGCATGACAGACTGTACAGGCTTTGGGGTGGTGGTGGTTTGGGGGAAGGGGAGGGGGTATTGATAGGAGGAGGGAACTTGGAGTGATTGACAGGGTTGGGGGTGGGAGCAAAAGGGCCACTGATGTAGATAACCGGCAAGAATCGCAGCAGCTTGTTTTAATGTGTGTTTATGGTCAGAGGGATCAAACAACAAATTTACCGGACCCTTTTTTTTTTTTTTTTGCCTTCTAAAACATTCCCCTTTATCGACAACGCCAAATTTCAGGTTATATAGAGTGAAAAAAGTATAATAGTTGGGCTTTAAAACATCCTTGCAAAAGTCTCAAATTCTACTGAAGTTGGAAAAAAACTCAACTCAGCCCCCAAATGACTGATGGTTTGCCGACTGCAGTCTCAGCACAGTTAAAATGGCAGCCACCTGACCTCCTTTACACCACTGTGAGGGCATCTCTATGGAGCATGCTGCTATTCATTAGACTCCTCACTTTAAATCTGGCTGCTAATTAAAACTACAGCAAGTCGGTACTTCACTGCGTGCATGTGCTTTACTTCTAGATCACACACTTGAAACAGCACTCTGAGAAACAGATTCTGTGCTCATCTGTGTTCACACTATGCCATCAACTTTCGAAAACAGGACAAACAAATCAGGATTACGTCCATTAATGATTAACTTGGTTGAAACATAGTCCACTTACCAACTTTGTACTGATCTGCATCTGAGTGTTCATAACAGAGTTTACATTTCTTGGTACTCTAATCTCGGCAAACCCTCATCTGTGAACGCTTTATGGCAGTTCAACAGAGATTACATGTTTCCTCTCAGATAGATGGAAAATGTGGTGCAGTTGTGAGAAATATTCAAACTTATTTAGTTTGTTAAACTAACTACTCTGATAAAAGTAGCACCAGATGGTCTACTTCTCAATTCATTGATAATTTAATTGGATTATTGGAATTTAAAAACACACTTATCTTACTTATTTACATGTCATTCAATAAAAAGCTTGGAACCCACAACACACAATACACTGTGTCACTACAATAGCACATAAACACAGAAACCAACACATCAGAAAATAAGGTCATAAATATAGAATCTCAAACCTCTGAGCCAGCTCAGTAACAAGTTTGGCCCTGTTAGCATCAAGAACTGTAAAAGTCCTTCTCCTAGACAGACCGCAGCATTTCATATGGCTTTCCATACTTACGACTGAGTGGTTGACCCAGTCTTGATCAAACAGTGGTAGTTTGAGCTGTATTGAACTGTTGCTAAAGATACACAGAAATAACTTACATTCAGCCTTCTGAATTCAGATCTGGTACTCTGATCAGACTGATGTAGATTGAAGACCATGTTCTCGTGTTTGCACCAGCCATGGCCTCTTTTCCTGACAGTGATGGGAATTTCATTTTGTGATTATTTTAAACAAAAAGGACCAGATATGGTTGCTAGTTGAGATGATGCATTTGACATTTCAGATGTCAAACTTAACTTAAAGTTTTGGGTCTGATCTAATTTGGTCTAGGATTGTTTTTACCTGCAGAATACAAATGGTGTGGTATTGAATTATTTGAGTATTAATCTCTAAGGTGCAAAAAGGGGCTTCACACAGTCCATGAACACTGGGACCCAAAATTCTGACAAACCTCGACATGCGAGTTTTGGCATGTTGCTCATCTTTAAGTAGTTTCAAATTCTTCCAATATTTCCTCCAATAATATCTAAGGCCTTTAATTAGCTCAGTTGCAGAAGATAGCAGGCCTTTATTTGAAGCACATTTGTATCAGCAGGTCATTGTTTCCAATTTTCCATCTTAGACAAGTATCATTTTTTGTGATTCACCAGTCTGCCCTGTTAAAATTACATTTATAATTTCCTGTTTTTAACTTTATGGATTGAACTGAAATCATGATAACTTTTTCCAGCTATTGAATCTTAAATCAAAGAATTAAATATTTGCCAGTGGTGAAGAGAAAAGCTGAAATCCAGCCACAGCATGCCTCAGCAGAGCCCAGTCGGGGAGGGAGCAGCACAATCAGGTCAGCCAAGGTGCCTCCTGGTACAAGCAGTAGGTCAGTGCGGTGCGGCATTGCCAAACTAAACCCTGCAGTGGTTCAGCGTCGGTATTATGGCTGGAGTTGCCTGTGACTAAACCCCGGTCTCAGGGGGTTAAATGCAGTAACAGCCCAGTGCTTTTGAAAAGCTGCCAATGTCGAGCCACGATCGACGGGGGAGAATGTTTCAGCTGCACGCCTGTCTACTTCCAGCCTTTCCAGGGATATTGTTACCTCCAACAATATGCTGCAATCTGAACAGTGGGGCTGTTCTGTTCAGGAGGCTGACTGTCTGTACATGCTCTGAAATATGAAAAAGGAGGATTTAGAACAAGGGCTAAACTAAGCTTTCAAAATAAGAGTGATCAACTCAGATTTACTGCCACTAAAAACCATTATATTGTATAATTTCTTAAAGCATCAGTATGGTGAGTTTTTCTAGGGAGGGATCCTCAGTGCACACTTTAATGATCTCCAGCTCATAATCTTCTTTGGCAGATTTTTGCCATAGGCCTACATAAACTCAATGCACCCTGACAGTCATGTATATAAAAATGAAACTTACGGATGGAGGTTGTACAGCATCTACATTATAGACAGTCCATGATATTAAACCCTTGTGCTTTCATCTTCTGCTTACAAAAATGTACAAATATTCTGTCTCTTCAGAGTGCTATTTTTAACCACTGTACCTGCACTACACCAATGCTTCCATGCTTGATACATCCATATACATGTAACGCTGATATAATTACAAAAACACTTATGACAGATGAGTACTTCTCCTGTAAACCCTAGTAAGGGATGTCCCTTCACCTTAAACCAAACCAGAGTATTTGTAGTAAATAAGAATGCATTTCTATCATATGCCTCTGTGTGAACTTCAGAATCAGGATGCAATACTGTGAACAGCTCATGTAAGAAAACAGTGTTATGTAGGCCTACTAAAGGGAGATTTGCCTCTTGTGTAAAATCCACCCGTTCATCTCAAAATGTAAGCTGAACGACTAAGACAATCCAATCAATAAACCCTTTGCGTGAGATCCTCATTAATAAATCTTTTATACACCTTCTTTCCATGTTCGTCAACTCCACAGTTTCATGAGTCTCTATTGAGGTCTAAGAGCCAAGGAACGCCATGATGGCCAAACACTGGTGATAACTCTCGATCAATATGATATGATCAGACTTCACATCATTAAGTCCTAGTGTCAATATGAAGGAAGAGGTCTGGCCACAGAACTGAGGTACTACACACAAGACGAGGAAGTCTACAGATGTTTGTTTCTCATCTCTCCACTAACTCATCTTATTATTGTTGCTGTGGAGAAACTGAGAACATATTGATCCCAATATCCATTTCTCACCAGGGATCAGAACAACTGCAAAGCCACTTAAAAGCTATTGATTGCGGCTTCAGGAGCCAGGCCTGACGAGCCTCATTTACAGCAAGCCAGAACCACCTCTACTGGCCAACAGTCAAGAGGTGATGTCTAGCTACAGCACAGAGGACCATGTGCTGCCACTTTGACAAAGTCAGAGGATGACGTGTCAGTACAGGACACAGGGTTCAGTTAAGACTAGTTGTGTTCCATTTTTCTGCATTAACTTAAACTATCAGGTAATGAGTTCTGCTCATTAAGACCTGCTATATATACTTTGTCATCACATATACTGTTGGTAATGTTATAATACCTGATCTCCACATTAAGAGAGACTATTTGCCTGCTGTGATTTTTGTTGCCGATTTCATTTGTATTGACTACTGTCCAAATTGGGCTAAAATGTGAACAGATGTTTGCTAAGGAGAAAACGACGTGGTATTCTTCTGCTTCTGTTTGTTTACAGAGCCTCAAGAACGGGTTCAACAACAAAGGGCAAAGCTAATCACAGGTGCTACATGCTGTTGCTGGGCAGACTTGGGGGGGGTCCAATCACTATTAAGATAGCTGGAGTTATTCTTTATCTGTAGTTCTAATGTTTCAGAAACTATTTGTTGCAGTAGAATTTTGTTCTTGGATAGTGGTCAATGGAGAAAAAACAAACAAAAAAATCGTTCTACATGATTCTTTTTAAAGATTAGCTTGGTGATCCAGTTTTTAATTCATTTAGATATTTGACTCAAACATTCAATAGTTATTTTCCATTCAAGTCATAGTTATCTTAAATTTTCAAAGTAAATTTGTGGGGGGAAAGGTGGAGGTGGTATTGGCCAATAAACTAGCTATCGTCTGATTTCTTCTCTAGACCACTATTATTATCTCAGCCTTTAAAAATTCTCTGTTAGTCAGCTTCTTATTATAACTACATGTTTCAGGCTGCATTACATGCCAGTATAAGATAAATTTGGTGTTTTTTATTTTAACTACAAATCACCAAAAACTGTGCTAGTAGAGAATAAAAACATGTACCTGGAAATATGCACTATACTTTAAAACCCCGTTGAACCAGACTTCTTTGGCACTTGTACTGTTTTGCTAACACATAGCACTGGCCACAGTTTTACCCTTTCCACAGATGTAGAAAACATATGATCAAGTAGATGCATGACATACCCACTTGTAACAAATGCAAAAGTGGTCTTGTAGCTTGAACTAACCTGAACCCAATATTGACTCTAGACTCACTGGATTCATCACATGACTTTATCTTTGACTATAAATGCCATAATTAATCCTCCAAAATTGCTAGTGGGAGCCAGTTGGACATTCCTGAAGATGAACTCTGGTCCAAAAGTCCAGACTGCCTAAAGGCTGAATCTTTATGGATGAGATGTGAAATTTCGAGGACGTCTAAATATACTTTGTCCTGAATATCTCAAAAGTCAATGGCCCTCAGCAAGCAACAGTTGGAAAACTAAAGTGGACGAAGACACACTGAGCTTTTTGTGATGAAGTCCAAGTGTCTGCTGTACCTTTGCATGTCTGTGAGTTTGTCAATATAAACACTGAGGGTTTGGGGACATATGTATGCATCAACTCTGTTAACTGCTTTGACCAGAGGGCCTGCACTGCTTAGAGGGATTAACCTTGAATCCAGAAGGGTCTTCACTCACAGCACAAAACAACAAAGCACAAGTGAGATAAGGCTGCTCTGCACAGGGTCAAGCTTCCTTAATCATTCACATCGTTCTCTCTGTCTCCTTAAGACAAACATTCTACTGCTACTTCTAAGCTATTTCTCTGGCAGAGCCGACAGAGGCAGGCTGCACAACGTGTGGTGAAGGGAGAGGAGACAGAGAATAAATATGTGGATGGGGCTGGGTGAAAATTCAAGACAGCAGAGAGAGCATTTCCACATGGCTTCATCATACAGTGGTTTAGTTGAGGGCTGGTTGCCAGATGTCTTATGCAATACCAACGAATGGAGTGAAGCGTCAAAGTTACTGTGCAAACTTTGCTAAGAGCCCAAGTATTCACATCACCACTATAGTTTTTACTTATAAAGTATTATTACAAAATCCTAGAACAAACAATGGTGATGAAAATAATGCATTTAAAAAAAAAAGGCCAACCCTGTAGGTGGTTAAGGAAGCAACAGCATCTGCCATTAAAAGTTACGTACCATTTCCTTAGACACTCATTCACAGTGACACTGAGGAGAAAAACAGTTTTCTGTGTTCCTGGGCTCTCCACATTCAGCACATTAAGTGGCTAATATACACCAGACACAGAACAGAATATGCAGGGTATCATTTTAACTTTAGTTTTGGATATTAAACAACGAAATGTCACATGTTCACATGACAATGTTGCTCTCTAAATTACAGCTAAAGAAGAATTTTACTCCAGAAATGCACACATAAACAGTAATGACTTCTGTTTATAAGAGGCTAGAGATGTTAGTTAAATCACAGAAGAATAGCAATAGCTAAAGAAAAATATAATTTACTTGTGAATTGGTAAGCAATAGTCAAAACACATAAATGAGAGATAAAATTGGGATATTGACAAATATTATGACAATCATTCATTGCTGGCAGGGGTCGATGCTCACCAGTTGATGTATGAAAGTGTCATGACAAACAGCTCATCCACAGTATCTGACAACAGCTGCTCTTTAAAGGTGCTGTACAGAGAATTTGTTTATAGTGGATTGCAGCGACACCTTCGGCCAGAAGTGGTGGTGTTTTTAAGGGATAAAGACTCCGCTTCCCATGAGCACTAGCTCTACTGTCGTAAGGGCATAATTCTGGCCAAGGCTGCATTAGCTTTGAAGCTAATAAATGAAGAGCGGATCTTCTTTACAACTCTGCATTTCTTTTTTCAAGACAGCAACTTGCAGGGTGCAAAGTGATGTTTGAAACAAGACAACAAGCAAACTTCTTAAAGTCCATTTGTAGTAGTTGAGTAACTGGCGTGAAAACAAAAGTGAAACCTAATTTGGATGTCCCACTGCTGCTTCTATGTCTGTTTTACTCCAGAGCGTTACTCACAGAGGCCCTGGCATGAATGTTAAAATCCATACAGAACCATTTCAGTCTCACCTTACAAAGCCCTTAGTTTGGACTGAAACAGTGCTCCAAATAAAACAGATTACCAACGCCACAGAGCTAGCTGTGGGCTAACGCAGAAGCGTTTCCTAAGTGTTTGACTGAGCTACCAACAGCCACTAAAGTAAAATACAATGTTACAATGCATATGAATAAAGAAAATAATTATTCTATACCTGTGCAGAAGGAAGAGTGCCAACTCCAGGTCTGTTTTCATTCCCTTAACTCACTTAGTTCTGTCCATCAGTTCAAACCAATGCAGAGGTTTACCGGTGTTTTAGTCTGTGATCTACCACTCTCCGGTTTATACTTTTTCTTTCTGCCAGTCCAGCTCCAGTTCCAGTGTCCACCATTACAACTAAATAAATCAAACAAATCCCTTTCTTTAGGAAAAATGACAGATCTTACTCCTCACTCGTTCAGTTTACTTCTCACTGAACTCTACCGGTTGGTGTGGCATTATAGTGATGTAAGTCTGCCGTAAATCAGTCCAGTCTTGTCCGACCCAAGCAGGGAAATTGGAAATAGCATTTGGAAATAACCTATTTTGGTGCTGATAATCTCACTTTAAACTGCGGACTACAATCGGGCATATATATGAAAATGAGACTTTTTCAAGATCATAAAAAAATCTGTACAGCACCTTTTAAGTTGTGTTCTGTAACAGCCAAGTAGCTGCTTAAGTGTCTGGCCTGAACTGCTAATGAACCATGTTTCATCCTGAACTATGTACATATCTAATGGTAATGAAGTGTAGACACTAAATGAAACCAAGTTCATTGATGTAAACTGTGAGTAGAGTTCATCTCAAAGTGGACTTTCAAAAGCCAACAGAATAACAATATTTTGAAGCTAATAAACAATTAAGTGGCCAAATCCTCCCCACCCCTTCCTCCCAAAAACTGTTGACACTGATGTTTTGTTTCATTAGAAAACAGATAACTGTTGAACTGAACATCTAAGTCAAAGTAATAAATGCCTAAATAAATAAAATTAAATCACTGAACATTGTTATGCCCCGGATAGGGGAACCCAGGGCATGACATGAATAAGTGGACACCTTCCCTCACTCTAAAGCCATAGAGAAACCCCCAAGACATGGGTTTGTGCATTTTTAATAGACACAGGTTTATTTACAAATAATATGAATGAATGTGGTACATAAATTAAGCATGACTACAGCTTTGACATTGGGGTGGGCCAAGGCCAAAATAACAAACATCACTCAACTGAGGAACCAAGGCTAACCTACAAAAGAAAAGGAAATCAAAATACAGAGTCTAACCTCCCTACTTACTTCAAAACAGGATAAACAAAGGGACAGGTTGGGAGTGGAGGAAAAATGATGGGAGGCCAGCCCAGATGTTGCCCCTATGGTCCATCTCCAGCTGGCTGGTCTAATCTGTAGACTGGTTCAAGCACCTCACCTGCAAGATATCATCTACTCTACATAGACCCACCTGGGAGTTGTAAACCAGGTTATAAGGATATAAAGGATATAAAATGGTTTATATGAACAGACAAAACAAGAATGGTAGTGGTGTTGCCCTGTTTGTGGACAGGGAACTTAATATCAGGGTGGAAGAAAACCTGTCAGTAGTAGTGGATAACCTTCTTGAATGTGTATTATTGGAAAAAAAAGAAAAATATCATTGTGAGTTGTATATACAGAACACCAGGTTCAAACAGATTTTTTTCAAGGACTGGATGGAGGAACATTTCTCAAAAACAAGTCAAAAAGTCATGTTTATCTGTGGTGACTTTAA
>JAPQRP010000006.1:3976434-3993174 GCA_037367295.1 Apogon hyalosoma
GTTTGCACTTTAAAAGTATAATTTGTTTTTATTGGATTTATTTAGGTTATTTTTCAGGGTCTTCTAATTTATTTTTTTAATTATTTTATTCAATTGCAGAATACTGTAGATATTATGTTGAAGGTTAAAATTTATGTAATGAATTGGTTAATAATAAATGGGTCAGTTTTTTTCATACCTACTGTTGCTGATTATTCTCTGCTTGAGTAACGTCACTTGATCAAGCCTTTTCTATAACATTCCACACTACAAAATTAGTAATAAAAGTATGTATGATTCGTGCTGATATTGTATCGGATCGATATCGGCCAATACTCAAGGCTGCAATATCGGTATCATGTCGGAAGTGAAAAAGTTGTATCAGGACATCCCTGCGTACAACACTTAAAAGCTTCTGTATCACTGTTAGGGGAGTTAAACTGTGGAACAGATTGAGTGCAGAACTAAAACAGATTTCCAGTATGATTGGGTTTAAAAAGCGGCATAAAGAAATTATTTTCCAGAGGTATATTGATAAACGAACTCCATAAGGTGTTTATTTGGATATCAATTTTGCAATGTGTTGGTGAATGTGTTGTAATATGGATGAGTGACTAAATGTACATGTTTCAAAATTGCTGATAAATTGGGTCAGTGTTTGTATGAAAAGGTTTGAAGGGGTAGGATCAGATAAGTTCATACTTCGTCCTACTCCTTTTTGCTCATGTAAATTTTGAGGATTAAGACGTTGCAATTTTATGTTACCATTTTATTTTGTTTTCATTCTTTTGATTATCATTTATTTGCATCTCTGTTTTTAAATTGTCATTTATATGATTAAAATAAAGAAGAAGAAGAAAAAAGAAGAAAGGATGCTTGTCAATCAATATATCTACTTAGTGTTCAGCAACAAAAAAAACCCAGAACATCCTCCTCCGTCTCCTAACTCCACACACATCCCTACCTATATCAATGAATCTGTTAAAACAGTGGAGCATGTTATTTACTCATCCTGGACAGGAAACAAATCACTGACCTTCACTGACTTTATTTACAAACTCAAACCACTGCCTGTTGCCTCCTATAAATGGTTTGATTCTCTACAAAAGCATCATGATACCCATTCTCCTGTCCTGTTTCTCATATTTCACCTATTTCACTACACCCCTAACCTTAACAAGGACATACACTGCATTGATAGTTATAGGAATTATTACAGTACAAAATTACAAAGTCATTTTGGCCAAGTAGAACAGCATGAAAACAAAGTCAACAAACAAATAAAAAACATGTTATAGGCATCAACTACTGTATTGGTCGAATTGTCATTTTGTATCTGTACTGACAGAATTTCAAGACTGGTGCATCCCAAAGACAAGAGGAGCATTTTTTGAAGTCATGTTCAGTATGATAAGATTAGAATGCAACATTACTTTGGTGTTGACTTTACAGCTTGCTGCACTGGACCCAACTGGTCCAGGAAGGAACAAAGACAAAAAAGTGTCTAAACAAGAATACTTACTTGATACTTAAAGTATGTAGAAAAGAACTGACAGCATTATATTCTAAGCTCAATTTTAATACCAGATTCTACAGACCAGCTGCAGTTGCTGTCGACTTCAGTCAGACTTCAAAGCTCTGAGAATACTGCCCTTTAATATTGAAACATGTACAAACAAAGTGACCACAAGCCCCAGCGAGGCAGCATTTCTTCACTTGGATCTGGCCAGAAGGAGATCCTGCTCTGTTTACAGAGCCTCCAGCCAAGGAAGAGAAAGAGGACAAGCAAACAATAATATAAACCCAGCAGCTGGGATTGATGCAGAGAGAAAAAAACTCTCATACTAATAATCCACACATGTACGTACAGCATAAATCTGTACAAATGGGCTTTGACGCACATGTGGTATGAGTAGGACACGTAAGTCAACTGTGACACATGTTAACTATTTGAGAGAGCACAGAAAGGGACAGCAAGCACTCAGAGATATGGATGTTTCCTGCATCCCAAATATGTAAACAGGACCACAGGCACATTTGAAAACCATTAACATGCACAACAGAGTGATAACAGCAACGGAACAGCAGGAGGAGGAGCTGATGTCCGACCAGCACACTAACATATGGCAGCCACAATAACACACTGGCTTTATAGGATTCAATGTGTAGACAGCAGTTTCATTTAGACGTTCTCAAGTGTTTTTAGCACGCAGATATAAAAATCTTTCAAATCAGCTTGTGTGGTTTTTGGAGCTGTGGACCCATTGATCAACAACAGCTGTCTGCAACTGAGTGCAGGCACAGTCTCACATCCCAAAGCCAGACAAAAACTCAGTAGGGAAACCACCGAAACTATGTGCACAGAGACACGCACATATTCGCAGCTCTGTTCGTGCTCACATTAGACTGATTCTTATTTACTTGATTGGTCATTAATAGATGATGACACCATCTGCTTCTCCGGTGTTTGGACTCTACATGAAAGTACTCATCTCAGGTGTTTTCTATTAAAAAAAAAAAAAAAAGGGGGTCATCAAAATATGACCCACCCTCTGTTTAGCAGCTGTGAATGGCTCGAGATATCCAAATTATCCCTCCATTTTCTGAACCACTTAATCCTTGTAAGGGTCAGTGAGGTGCCGGAGCCTATCCCAGCTACACCCTGGATGTGTCACCAGTTCACTGCAGGGCTGACATATACAGACAAACAACCATTCATGCTCACATTCACACCCATGGGTACCAATGTCCTTTAGGGTGGTAATGACTATAGAGATAAACTAAATATGAAACAATATTTCACTAGAACAAATCTTAAAAAGATGTGCATTTCATATTGTGGAGTGGTTTTGTATAATAGAATGGAACAAAATAAACAGTATGAAAACATCACAAAATTTAAGAAGTATATAAACCTTATTTTTCATGTAGTAACAATGAATGGGAGTACAACAGTAACAGTTATTGATGGTATGTTATAATTTGTTCCCTTTTTCAATTATTTCTTTTTTATGGCCTGTATACTTAAGCTGACAAGCCAAATCATATACATCTGGGGTTTGACAATATAAGCCCAGCTTCTTCTTACTCTATTTCAGACATAAAGTGTTGTTAAGGAGCCACAATGAAATCCCTCTTTTTTTGGTTAACTTATTGCTTTTGTTATTCTGGAGTATTCTGTTTAAATTTGTAATTTCTCTTTGCTCATCTTTATATTCTATCCCTACTTATGTTTAAAATAAAATGATGTACCATTATCATTGTGATTGTGGTGATTTAGATTTAAACCAGTTACCTATTAAAATGCATATCTCTGGATGAAGGGAGGAAGCCCAAGACCTTGTTGGTATGAGGGGATACTGCTAACCATTGAGGCACCTGATACAATTATTCTTCCTAATTTCTACTAAATATGTTTTCTGATTACAGAGCTATTTTCTGATAAAGAGGAACAGACACTGATTATCAAGTGTTCAAAAGAAGACCATTCAGGTGGAACATTCCTATTTTACTGGGCCTGGATTCAGTACCCAGTTTCAACCATGACTCAGCCTGCCAAGCATATTTGCTTGATTAGTTCTTTTCAAAGCAACTTGTTCAGCAGAGCCTAGGACCTGCACTGGTTCACCGAAGCTACCACTGAACAATGTCAGTGTCATTTGAACATACAAATGACTCACTTTAATTAGGACAAATGAAAGGCCATATTAAAGTTGAATGACTATCTTTTGTTTGTCTGTTAATCACCGCATGCTGCTCTTCATTAGAATATATTCAACATTAAAAAAATATCAATATATGACTGAAAATACAAGTAGAAATAGGTGTAACACTGCATGTAGCACTAAACAAGCTTTCAAGTTATCTGAAAAGCAAACAAACAAAAAAACAAAGTGTTATGTGAAAATTATGTTTACGTTTTCATTAAACCATTAAACTTGGAACACCTATATAGTTTGGTGCACTGAACACTTTCAGAAATGGAGTCAACACAAAAATGGTGTCTATGACCTCTGTTTTACATTCCACCATAATACAACCATAAATACAGGTATAGTTAATGGTGAATTCCATAACGGTTTGATAGGAAATTACAGTATCAAAGAACATAGACCAGACAGAAGCAATAAAACTAGAGGTATAGCTGCTTTGCATTTATGTTACCATGGAGAAAATTTTCTTTCACTGTATCAACTGTATAGTAACCTTGTGCTTAAAACATGAGGGCAGATATCAGCTTTTCTGTCATCTTTTGTTCAAGAGACATGATAAACCATACAGAATTTGGTTATAGCATAAAGCTGTTTTATAAACACTGAAGAAATGTTCTTACATTTGGCCCCTGTGCTATATGGTACGCGTCAGTTTTTAGGTCAGAATGTGAGGGGAAAAAATAACACCTTTTTTTGCATTTAAGATAAAAACCTTTCACCATGTGCAACACCTTGTTATAATAATGACTCATTCACTGTGACAGCTACTAATTTTAACCGATATAATGATATTCCATCACATTTCTGGCAACACTGCACAGCCCGAAGCAGATGAACACTACATTGAATACTGATTAATGTTCTATATAAAACAGATGATGTGCTGTTTATAATTTAACTCTGCCCTGATGCTCAGAAGAACTACTGACAACACTAGGTGTTCTAGGTCATCATTTAACCAGCATCTTACGCAGTACCATATTATCTCAGCTCAGTCAGGAGTTCTACAACCCAAGATGAAACTGAAAGAACAGCAAAGAAAAGGGGTATTTTGCAACTCTGGTACCTTGCACTTTCCATCTATGTTTGTGGTCAGACATATTTTTCCACAACCAACACATCTAGTGGCCCCCCCAAAGATGAAGTTCCCCTCACATCTTACACTCCAAATGTTTTCCACTGGAGTCATAATGTTCCTGACAACATGACGAATTGCAGTGAATTCATTCTTCCTTTGGGTTCCGGCTCCCCCTGTGTCTCCTCTAAAACAAATGTAGAATCAGTTGAAGAGTTCTGACTATGACACTGAAATGGGTTAAACAAAAACTCACCATACAACCAACATCATGACAATCAGCATGAGAGTTCTCACATTAAGGTCATATAAAAAACACCTTTCATACAGGCTCTTTTGGGTTTTTTTTGTTTTTTTTTTTACACAGTAAGCTCTTCATGTTACTGTCTTTTGCTACCACAGCCATGTTTCTCATTTAAGGTTCCCTATGTGTTCACATTCTCACCCTTGGGTGCTGTGAATGTCTCCTGATGTGCAAGTCATTGCTTAATGTGATCTGAGAAACACTTTCTGTTGGAGTAGGAAATGGCAGGAAATGGTGTTGATGTGTTGCTGAAACATGACTAATTTATGATAATTCACAGGTTATAAAAGAGCACAAAAAAGCTAATCATGTCGCATGCATGTAATTTGTGTCTGAAAGGTCTGACAAAGACCAGGATGTTTATCATTTTATATATTTTGGTACATATTTTAAGGTCTGGGGCAGAAGTTTTCAGAGGATCTAAATGCAGAAATTGTTGCGTTCTTGTTACCTTTGAATGAGCTTTGATCGAGTCCATCATGTAACAATGGAACAAATTTTACATGTTCTTATTTTGTACATCTTACAGAGGAAGGCATAATAATGGGTATTATTGATAGGGCTGGCTGATATGGCCAAGAATTTTATAACAAGTTAATAATAATCATCATGATAATGTCTAATCATTGTTTCTTTAAAGGCTAATTTTTGGTCCTGAATGAAAGTGAAAGTGGAAACCAAATGGTTACTTGTCATTTTAAATTATTTGTAAAAGACACAACAAAATGTAAATGATGTAAAACAAAAGGCAATAAGAGAAAAGAAAAAAAACAGCTATAAACTGAATATTTATATTCACAGAATTTATAAAAAGTACTTTATTTAGTGTTAGCACCCACTTAACATGTCTTTTGTTCGAACAATATGAATATGAAATGTACTCCACCCAACTTCAGCTATTTTACATCAAGTTTTATTCATCAAACACTTACTTTTTGTCATGTGAACAGCGGTCATATTAAATACTGACTTTTGTCTATGGAACTCATTTAGTTCTGATTAATTGAGAGTGATGTGTATATATTTGTACACATACTTCCTCTGTTTTCTTGTTACTTAATACAGTGACTGGTTCATAAATACGTATGCTATTTAAAACCATGCGCAAACAACAAAGTCAAAGGTGGTCTCACAGTTTTGCACAGTATTGCATGAGTTTGTTATGGTACAGCCCCGTTTGTGTTATATAAGGATACATACACTCAAATAAACAAAGAGACAGGACAAACAAACACCACTGATGACTTCACTTACACTAATGAGTAGGTCTGTGTCTGTTGAAGCTAGAATTACTCTGCTGTGTGTGTGTGTGTGTGTAGGTGTGTGTGTGTGTGTGTGTGTGCGTGTGTGCGCGCGTGTGTGCGTCACTGTACTGTATAGTATGTTCTCTTCACAACCTGGGATGTTTGCATCTGGGATTAAAGATTAAGGTTAATAGTAGTCTGAAAGCCAAAACACTGAAATCATCTGGGTAACATTTGGTAAAAGTCACAACAGTACAGTTACTAGAATAAATAATGTTTTCATAACTCTTTAAATGTTGCACAAGTCTTGAGTGTATGTCAAATGAAATAAAGCTGCAGCAGCTCAGTTTAACACATACACAGACAGATGAAGTGCACATCTTTTTCTGCTTTCTAACAGATTTATCATCTCCATTGTCATCTCTAATGCAATAAGAAGATGAAATCAGATTCCTCTCATACACTACAAGACCCATACAAGTCTATAAAATCTATTTGATCCCCTGTGCAGAGTCTGCAATCCAACTGGCAATAATAAGCTTTGTACTGGTTTTAGGATAAACAAATAGAATTTGAATAGAATTATAATCAATAAATAGGAAATGTCAGTATTAAAAAAAAAAACAAAAAAAAAACAATAATTGGTGTGAGGTGGTGACAAAGACCACTTCTCACCTACTTGAGCCTGAAAAACCAAAATTTCCATCTCCTGGGCTTTAAAATAAGGACACAGTAGCGTGTGTTGAACAGAGAAGTGCCTACATTAACTTTTCCCACAAACTCAAAAAAAAAAAAAAAAAAAAAGTGTCACCTGACTCATTGTACAGTGTAACTTAATAGCCTTTTCAGACGTGGGATATGGAACACTGCTGCGTCACAGAGCGGCTAAAGTGACTGTTTTCTTGTCTTTCAGATCTCAGCTTTTAGAATAACCTCCCTCACAGGTTCATTCAGACATGAGAGATCATTTACAAGGAGGTCACAGTCACATACGATTTCACAAGAAGATAGGGAAAAAAAGAGAACAATCAATGGTTAGAGGAGGAAGGAGTTTGTTTTTGTTGACGACGACACAGACAGTTCACAGGCAATAAATGGGAGGACATTACAGAATACTACTACCATGTCAGTTTTTCAATGTTAGACTTTAAATAACTGTATTAAAATTAGAGCTACAACAAACTATTTTTTCCATTTTCAAATTATAGGTTAATTGTTATTGTAACTGATTGATTCTTTAGTAAATGACACATCAGAAAATTGTCAGTAAATGTTTCCTAAAGTCCTACATGATGTTCTCAAACATCTTGTTTAGTTCACAACCAAAACATAAGCAGTAACAGAGGAGGAAAGAAACCAGAAAATAAACATATTGTAAGAACCTGAATCCACAGAATGTTTCCTATTATTTTCATTAAAAAAAAAAATACTCAAACTGATTAGGAAAATAAAGTTGATTTTTTTAATAGCTGACAACTTACGCATTGAAGGTGTAATTAAAATATGTGTATTTGAGGTGATACCTATAACTACTGAGGTGCCTACAGTTGATGTATATTCTAGGAATACACGATTTCGGCCAAAAATAAAATCCAGATTTTTTCCTCTAAAAACTTGATTTTCAATTTGGATTTTTAGGTAAAAATACAAAAGACGACGTAAAATGAGTGATCCCCATGTGGTTATATTTAAACTGGAGGTCTGTGCATGGAGGACACTAACCCAGGACATGCTGGAAGGATTATATCTCTGGACTGGCCTGGGAACTCCTCGGGATTCCCCCGGAGCTGGTGGATGTGGCTGGGGAGAGGGCTGTCTGAGCTACTCTGCTGAGGCTGCTGCCCCCACAACCCGGATCGGAAGAAGATGGTAAAGTACAGATTAATGCGTGGACAATGTAAGATGAATGATCCCCATGCAGTTATATTTGAATTGAGGGATCCGTGTGTGGACCACGGCTTACATTGGTATCACTTCTGTGGGCCCATCACAGATTTAAGGTCCGTGGTCATTACACGGAATTCCATGAAAGGCCAATCTCACAGTTAGGAGGAGGAGCTTACGGTGGCCCGGAGACAGGAAAGAGAGGAAATCGATTTGACAATTTCCCTTTTTTTTTTTTTTTTTTTTTTTTTTTTTTTAAATGACCTAATTACAAAAATCAATTAATCATGCAGCTCTAGTATATTCCTAATTAAAAATGTGCAATGGTACTGAGTTTATTTCCTCACAACCTAACAATACCTTAAAAATGCACACAGATTAAAATTTCAGACTGAAGAGGAATATTACACCAGATCTCTCTGATCTAAAGTGGAAAAATATGATTTATTCTGATTTTTGCTTGTGAGGTGTACCATGTTCACAAATCATGACAACTGTAAAACATTTTATTTATTTATAAAGTGCAGTTGGTGTGAATCACACAAAGATGGCAGATGTTTCATTACTATAGTGATGTCAACGTATAGAGATTCTTCTGGTACTGACAGGGCTGTCACAATATTGAATTCTGAGTGGATTTGAGGGGTATGAACTCTTATAAATACAATTGTGATTAACAATGTTATTGTCTATTCTGTTGATTTTATGTCACCAATGTAGAACACTAATAATAGTTTTACTATCCACATACCATTTACTTGCATCAAATGTTTTAACTTTACAATTAATGAAAAATTCAACCAGTGTGCACAATCAAAATAAGCCATGTCCTATGGTAAATGACAACATAACGTGCGCGCACTTGAAAACCGTCAGCCTGACTAATCAGGCGCACTACTTCCCCCAGTGGCCTGACTTATCAGTGCTTGTTAAAGTTTTTAGACATACGAACAACCAACTGATGACATTACCCTGCAGCCAGTATGGCCAAGGGTAAAAACCAAAAAGGCAAATTATGCAGTTATGATATGTGTCCATTTTTAGCTTTTATTGCTGTTTCAGTTTTTACCACCTTTGAGCTTCATCTTTGTGTTGCATATGCAAAACACCACATTGGTTTTCCCTATGCTTTCCACGTGCTGTGGTGTTTAATTTAATCTATGAAGCTTACTGAAATTAAGTTGCACAAATGCAACAATCTTCAATATGAGTTTAATAAGTGGCAGCATTTGGTGTTTGTTCTCTGTAAACTTATAGCAAAAGAAGGAAACTGGTGTAACTGGATGTTGTTATGACAACAGTGTCAGCCAAAAGGTGAATAAATTAATAAATGTGGAAATAATAATAAAATATATCATTAGTGGTAATTTCACCCAACTGTTTTTATACACATGAATTGGGACTCTTACATAAAATAATCATAATTAGCTCAAATTGTTAAGATATGTTGATAATGTAATAACTGTGATAAATATAACCACAAATTGAAAGATTTTATAGAATTTAAAGAAGCTGAAATAAAGCAGAGAAAAAAAATACAAGGAATGACATGTTTTGAGTCCTGTATGTTTTACCTTTCGCTGGAGCCTTTCATTTATTGTCATTACACTTGCATTATGTTGAAACAGATACAGCCATGTTACTCACACCAAACTGTAAGACTTGTGACTTTCATTGAAAAGTGAGCAGGGTGCTTATTCAGACGTGAAGCTGGTACATACAATAGCTTGAATTAATGAATGGGTCTGCATGTCTGAGAGCAGCTTAAGCTTTCTGTTACAGTCACACTCACCTCATCTGAAGGGGATTTTAACAATGCTAAGCAAGTAACTGCTGGCATTCACTTCGATTTTTCTCAAACACAGGAAGTGAAGTGTCATATCTTACAGACTTGTCTGGGGAGTATTTCACTTGGATAATCAAAAAAAAAAAAAAAAATACATGGAAGGAGTTCTTGTCTTTGTGTTTGGGAGCAACAAATCAGCCAGAAATGTTTGGACAGCAGTCCAACAGGGGAAAGGTCGACTTTGGAAAACACATGCTAAGACACATTCCTCAGAGTCTAACGTCACTGAACCGCTAATCCAACACAAAATACACTTAACAGAGCACTTTGCCAGTTTGGACCATTGTATTCATTTTCATTCATAAATAATACAGCACCTTTCTTTGTGCCAAAGAAGAAGAGCTCCAAAATTTACTCTGAAGGCATCACAAGGGGAATTATAAACTAATGGAAACTAAATCAGCTCCTGTCTTGCATTCCCAGCTTATGTCTCCAGATATAAAGAACATGAAGTCATGATACTCCCAGGAAACTTGGTGAGCACTGGTAAAACTGGAACACCTTCATGACATAGCAAGGCTAGTGTGACCATTTGAACAGCCATACACATGCAATCCAGTGACACAGACTGAGGCCTAAGTCATCTTATCATTAGGGGAACCTTGAAAACCAGGTCTGCATCAACTGAAAGAGATAAAAATAAACCTAAACTTTATGTCCTCTAGCTCAGACAGACAGAAGGCAAGCCAAAGAGCAGAGCTGCGCAGTGCGTCACCTGATAGCTCAGCTTGAGGAAAAGGATTTAATAAAACATATTCTGCTCCAAAAATAGCAGATGACTTCCCAAGATATAAGGAGGGTTTGACGTCTGAGGAGGACATCACCGCTAGAGCTAAGAGCACCAGCAAGCTCATGCATATGTGTGCTTAAAGACGATCATATATGCTTATAAGTTTGGTTTAATGTTCAGTGATGCATATTAAAGTAAGAAATCACTAACTAGAGATATAAAACTGAGAATGAAATCTCATTCGCCACCCAAAAAAATGATGCACGCAAAACTCTTGGTCTCTCTCTGGGCATCATCTAACCTTTAATTTGAAAGAATTCTGGACAGGCATCATCCCTGCTGGATCTTGTTATTTATAAGTGAACCAAGGGATGTGGTGCCCTGATCCGTCTGATGTATAGAGGATGCCTTCTATGCTGCCCTACCCACCACCTTCTCTCATCGGGAGAAGAAGAACACCTTCATCGGAACACTGTCCAGTGTTCGGCACATTTATCCACCACCGAACTGGTGCACACATTATTTAACCTTGGACTGAACTCTGAACTGTGACTGCATTTTGGACATTTCATCTGCTGACGCCACTCTGTCAGGATCACAAATATCACTTGAAGGACAATATCCGTGATATGAAGTTTTCATCTCATTACATCCGTAGACCTGAGTCAGGTATGTGGAGGGTGGAAAACCTGGTACTATGGTGTTAATACAACTAGACACTAAATGTGTGGTTGCTCAGCAAGTCAGAGCTCTCTATCCTTCACAATCTTTGTAAAAATATTTGTTATTAATAAGCATTTCTGTCAAGTTATGAGGAATCCCAAATGCAGCTTCAGTTACTGTCCACTCTTATACACGGCATAAAATGACAGTTGCACCTTGATGTCCTGTACCCATTGGGTTGGGTCATTAATTGATGTACAACAATACACTTTTTTCAACCCTAATCTGATTTGTGAATTTGGATGTCTGCCGATACAATATGGATTCTGATAACAGAGCTCTATGTATTAGATAGTGACTTGACATTGTGTGTTAGGTTGGCTTAAGTAAGTCTTCTATTACAAGTGCAAACATATAAACTAAAAATACATGTAATTAAAATGTATTCTGAATCAATTGGTCTTCATTTATTGATTTGAGAAGAAATTGCACTGAGAGTCTAACTGCATGTAATCCGACAGCCACACTGTTTAAGTCACACTGCTTTTTGGTGTTCTGCGGTCTGACAATTGATTAGTGATTTACATCAGTATCAACACCCGACACCAATATAGTATCAGATTAGACTGTTTGCACATGGATTGAACAGATGAGCCTTGCTGTGTTGTTCAGAAGTGTTGTAAGACCTGGCCAGAAGTAAAGTAAAAACCTTTAAAATACTACATTTCAGACTCAAAAAAACTTTGTTGGCTGTCAAGACAGTAGGATTCAGAATAACCGTCTACACATAGTATTTGTGTGTGTATTCTGTACTCACCCTCCTGGTGTTGTCCAGGACCTTGGGGTCAGGCCGGCCATAGTTTGGGGGGTTGGCGTGGGGGTCGTAGCCCAGCCTGGACAGCATGGGGGCAATGACGGCCATGTCCCTCACCACGTCAGCCGGGATCTTCCCCACCCACTTGGACAAGGCCTCCACATTCACAGGTTTAATGACCTGGTCTGTGGACCTCTCCACCCTAAGAAAACACCAGACTGTCACTCATGAAGCCCTGTATGTTTTTGATGGTTTTTGAGTTGAATCATAACAAGGTTGATTATATGAGAATATGTAAGTTCTCTTATTTTCAGTCAGTGGAATTCAAACTCACATCTTTAAAATAAATAAACAGGCAGCCTGATTAAAGTAAAAGGCAAAAAGAATGGCTCCTGCGCTGCTAAAAATAGTCACTTACAAAACATGACAATGATAATGCATACGGGAATACTGCCTATATTAAATAAAAATAGCAAAACCCTGACAAAGCTTTACGCAAGAACACAAGAAGCAGGTTGGGTTATATAATGCAACATAAAACTATACTGGCAGTTCTTTTCAATTTCTTCATTTCAAGCCAGTAATGTACTGCAGTGTAACCCTTACTATAGTTTATTATACAAATACTGTGAAACAAATGAAGAAGAGCCATTTATTGTAATGGACAAGAGGAGAACAAAACTGCATTTATTTTTTGTCTTTTAAACTTTGTGAACAAAAACTACAAAGGACAGATATTACATAAATAACTTGCAATGTGTGCAATTTCTCCAAAGTGTGGAAACAACATGGAAATAGTGATAAAATATACCATTTCTGTTAGTTTCATTCAGCCAGCTTTTACACAAAAGTGGAAACAATTATGAAGATTACGTAAAATGATTGTGCCCAAGCTCAAATCATTGTGATAAGGTGATTATGTAATCATCATAACAGGCCTAATCCTGTCAGACTTACTGAGTAAAACAGTCAGTATATATTTGACACTGTTGAGTTTCCACATGATGTTACAGTTTGCAACCAACATTTGCACTATTAGTTCAGCTTGTCCTCAAAGACGTCAGTCTCGTAGAGACACCCTTCCAGCCTCCATCTCACAGCAGGTCACTGTTAAATATGCAGAAATAATTGCCCTTTCAGTGTATCAGATGATTACCCTATCCCTATGCATTACAACTATCCCCATGCATTTCAACATTATCCACGATGGGCCTCTGAAACAACAAACACACTGAAAACTAATATCAAACTGGAAACATGAACAGACTGAGGCCATCATGTTTTCAGACAAAGCTAATGTCCATTAATTCACAGTGAAAAAAATGCAGCTTTTAAACTCTTTTCAAGATAAGACACATTTAGATAAATGATAAAATTAAAACAAAAAACATTACACATTTACTGTTTACAGTGTAAAATGAATAGTGCTCTGCATGTCCTTATCCTCCATCAGCCAGCCTGTTTTAGATTTTTAAAATGAATCTACCATTATGGTGTATGATAGGTAAATTATTCATAGTCTGAAATTAAATATTAAGAGGTGGGGGGCTGGTGGACTGGCTTTTGTTTTCAGAGATGAGCCTAGAAAAGTCTCTTTGTGAAGACAATGTTTGTGTGATAAATTTATATTGTATAAGCACCCACGTGCTAAAAATGTCTGCCACAAGCATAATATGGAATACAAAAGTTTGGTTTGGCATGAAATTTACAGAGGTTAAAAGAATCACTGACATCACAGTGGCAGAGTAACTTCTATTACTGTCTTTACAGCCCCTATGGATGAAGTCTGTGTTGGCGTCTGTGTTTTGCCTTTGTGAAATGTTTATGGAAAGACCAACAACAGCAATGACAAGAAAAAGTGAAAAGCGACGGTCATTAGACTTTGGAAATGAAAAATATGTCAAATCAAGTATTGCATTTAATACATTTGAAATATGTGTACTGCACTGGCGTACCTCTATTTTATGTAATCTCTTACTTCCATTCCCTTCCATCTAAGAGGCAAATATAATCCTTTTTATTCTACTACATTTGTCTGAAAGCATTGAAACCCTGCATATACTGGAAAACGTACAGCCACAAAGCTGAAAACTGTCTGTAAAAAAAAATAAATAAAAAAAAAATAAAAACTAACTTTTTAGAGACAACACTACAAATAGGCATATATGATGCAATGCAGCAGTTTAAACTAAGACTCGTATATAAAGCGGTTCAAATGAGCTCACCCTTAAATATAATAGCAAAACACAGACAGGGACCATTTAACTGCATAAAGACTACTTTGACTATCTGTATTTTAAGTACATTCAGCTGCTAATACTACATACCGTTACTTAAGTAAGACTGTACTTGTACTATAGTATATTCTGCCACTTGCATGTCATCTAATGCCACAGTAAGATAACAATGGAGCTCTGAGACAGCTAAATAAACTAAATGTGGTTTCAGACCAACTGGAAATACTTTTTTGACAATAACAAAAGACAGAAAATCACCAGACTTATCCTTTAAGCCCAAATTAGTTGCTTGGATACAACTTTTTTGCCTGAGCCAGACTGGAACTGGGAACAAAAGAAATGTGCAAAGGAGGCCAGCATTTAGACTTATATTAGACCAGTATAAGGCCACTAATATCTTCCAATGTTTACTTGATGACAAAATATATATCAGAATGATCATCCCTGACAGTATGCTTTTATTCAGACTCGTATGTGTTCTCTTCTGGACCAGGAACACAACAATAACGGTGGTGAGATTCCAAATCCACTGTCGCTGTCATTTTCCTTCGGCAGCTTGTAGAAGGAACATTTCTTTCTTGCTGAAATAAAAGCCTTTTCTGCTGTGCTGAAACCAAAAACCCACTTCTTTTCTGATCCCCCTGGCTGTGTCCCTTTTTAAGGTTGCTCTCTTCCCAAAACACACTCTTTGTCAATCTCCTATCTGCAGTCCCACCTTCCTGTCTGACTTCATCTCACAATATGGCATTTCACTTTCCTCTAATCCATTTATTTTGAAATTGGTCTTTACAATGTGAGGGTATAGTCTCCTGCATGATTAATAGAGTGAGGTGGTTTTGTCATCTCAGGAGGACGGTGGAGATGGGTTTTTGAGAGACAGGCCATGATCCAAATATCCACTCCCTGACAAATGGGTAGGGGAATCACTTTAGGTAACTCCATCAAGACCCAAGAGGCTGCTGAGTGTTGACGTGAAACATAAACTGATAAAGACAAGCACTGAGTGTAGCTAACACAGATCAGCCTGAGTGTCCTGTTAGATGTTGGCAATCCCTTGACAAAACAACTCAAGGTCTCGTCCACGCACCAACACACACATCACTGAGACACGCAAAGAAATTCAGAGATGAGTCATGCTTGGAATGAGTCACTTTCCTGTCCACGTGGGCCGATAGAGATTTTTTTTTAGAACAGTCGTTTACATCATACATGAATATGTCAACATTGTGCAAACAGCTGTAATACGTCTTAAGGGTGAACCTGTAAATCAGATCAGACCTGAGCTTGGATGACTCAAAAAATATAACAATTATTACAATGATCTTTTTTCTAGTTAAAAAGGCAAAAATTCAACAAGTTTCAGCTTCTCAAGTGTGTACCTGACAGTAAATTTCATGTTGGGTTCAGTAGTTATTGCTTAGGGTTTAACATTTTTTATCATTTTCTCAAGCAAATTATTACTGAAACGATAACCACATTCATTAATAGAGCTGGGTATCATGGCCAGTTTCCTTATTTGATTCAATTTCGATTCATAAGGTTCTGAATTGACTGATCGCGATTCAATTTGATCTGATAGATTCGAATCAGTATTAATTAATTGATTCATATTCATTTAGTGATGCCAGAGTACAATTTTGAGTTGTAACCTGATCATTTGACTACCACAGCCATGCAACACATCAATACTGGTATTAATATTGACATTTGAATGGAAATAAATTTGAAATTCCAGCAGTAAATAGCTGAATCTGTTCTTAAAAAATGAACAGGACAGAAACATTGTCATGTTTCTACAGAGGCTCAGAACGGACTTCTCTGTCATCTTTATTCTGTTTTATGGCTGGTGGCTTCTAGCATTAAGGTGCATTACTATCACCTATGGCTGAGTGTGGATCAAAGTTAATATTCCTAGAATGGCCGGCTTCCGCGACCTGCCTCAGAAAGCCTCCACCAACCAGATGGTCCAGGCAGCCAGTTCCTCTGCACTGTGGATACGAGTTTGAGGCCGGGAAGACCTCCCGCAGAGGTGTTTTCCCCACCCTTCCTCTGTGCCCTTCCCACGCCAGAACCATTGTTAAAAATTCAAAAATCTAAATTTCTCAAAACAGAGAACAAATTTTGTAGATATTGTCCCAAAGAAGCTACATAAAAAAATTGAAATCAATCTGACAACAGTTTCAGTGAAGATGTTTGAAGAAACTGCTAACAAAGATGAAGACAAAGACAATGCTGGACCACCTTCACTATA
>JAPQRP010000006.1:4013189-4025123 GCA_037367295.1 Apogon hyalosoma
GGTGTAGCTGTCTATGGTTTTCAGATGGACGGACGGGGTTTGGAGTGGGGGGATTAGTGGTCCATCCTCGTCAGAGTGCAGGGGGGTGTGGGGGGGTGGATTCAGAGCAGAAGTGAAAGTGAAACTGACACGCTTTACTATTCCTCTAACTCTCTGGGCAGCACACACACACATAGGGGCAGCAAGCGACAGAATCTCCTCAGCAAAAAAGTTTGTAAAGCAGTTACATATTGGCCAATCTTAATCGATGATACACTATAAGTGGCCCACTTAATCGGCTGCCCAATTAATCGGTCGGGCTGTCTTAGAAACCATAATGATTAATATAATACTATATATGTAAAAAACATTGGTTGACCTCTAGTTTTTGTAAATTACAAATATGTAGTAAGGTGACATAAAACCTGTAGCAAAAGTGTTATTGCACAAATTATGACAAATGAATGTGCTACTACGTAGGCTAATTGCACAGATCTACAAAGAAATGCAGTTGTCACCAAGAAAAGCAAGGCACATTTCTTGTTTTTTTTTCTTCTTTACAGCTTCAGTTTAATTATAAACATCACACTAGGTCAGCTTTCATTAACTGACAATAAATCTGTGATTTAAATTGACATTACACCTAAACTTTGCAGATAGTAGGGCTGTGTGTGTGTTTGTGTGTGTGGGGGTACACGCACATGCTGTTCAGCCCGGGGGTGGGGGAATCTGCCGGTTGGGGAGGCGGACATTGCTCGGCTGGTTTCCTACTTATAATACTGTGGGGTATGGGGCGATGTGGACTGTGCCGCCTGCAGAGGTGGAAGTGAAGCGTAACGCTCATTTATGCGCTAATGCGACGGTGATTTTTTTTGTATGAAATGTATGGTGTGGCAGCAACAATTTTGCCATGGCGCTGAATTGCTTTCTTCTTCTTTTTAAAGCCGAAGTGCTCCCACACGTCTGCTTTTAAATATGAAGGTGCTGGATTTATATTCGCCACCATTCTCCTGAATCTCTTAGCTCTAACTGCGTAAACAGGAAGAGAAAGACATTGACGTCTGTGTACAGACAGTATCTAGACAGTAATTTGTAGAAATGCTCTACAGCGACACCAGCCAGACGGACCACAGGGGATTTGAATGGGGCTTAATGTATCGATACTTGAGGCTGAAAAATCAATACTTTCTGAGGAAACAAAATATCGATATATATCGCAGAATCGCTAAAATCGCCCACCCTTAGCAGATAGTATATTAGTGTGTTGTCTTGTGATACTCACAAAAAACACAAGTATGCATGATCATTCAAAGTACACGGTTTCAGTGATTCAAAATTCAATATAAGTATCATCAGATGTCTAACTTCAAGTATTGCAATTGCATCTTTACTGTGTGAGTCAATTTACAGTAGACACACAACTGTCTAACATGACTATTCATCTACTTGATGAAACATCATAATTCCACAAAAGAAATGTTTTGGTCACAATTCTGTTACAAAATCACACAGGGCAAATTGCCAAGAATTCAATATGTGGCATATTAATTCCTTTCAGGTTCTGTGACACTATCCACATCACTCGTATTTATGTTTATGTATGTTAGCCATCAGGATTTAAGGGTTACCAAAGTCATACCATTGCTGAACCTAGACCAGACTGACTAAAGCAACCCCAGATCATAACACTGCCCACACAGATTTGTACAGTAGGCACTAGGCATGATGGGTAATCACTTTATCCACCTCTCTTCCCACCCTGATGCACTCATCACTCTGGAACAGGGTCAATCTGGACTCATGAGACCACATGACCTTTTTCCATTGAAACACAACATATTAATTACTGCAGTAATGTAAGGAGTTAAAACCAGGTAGAGACTTATTTGGCTAGGCTGTGTATAATCTAACTTTACTTATAACTTTACCTTTGACTCTCAACCACAAAGAGTCAACTAAACCGAGTCACCTTACTTAGTCTCCTGTCTTCACATCCATCATCTTGAGCCTGATGGATCTAACAGACTCCATCATCATTGTTCTGCAGCAGGAAACAGCAAGGACTTTAGCATGGTTGTATGACATGCTGGTGTTTTTCAAAGCAGAACAATGAACTCAGTGCAGTTTGTTTTGGTGTCTGAGACAAAGCTTAGAAGCATCTTGGGCCACACACTGCACAATGATGCAAGAAGCTGTCATCTTCTTTTACCAACATCCTTGTTCCAGCTCATTAACTTTTAATTACTGACTTTGTTCCATCTTAGCAAACACAGATCTACTGAGAGGCATTTAATGTTCTGGGAGCAACTGGAGCTACATGGAGATTCTTGAATCACTATGTTTAGAAATGCTTTTCTGTCTAGAAAGGCCAAGCGCTTGCTTGGCAGGCAATGTCAGCAGCTGACAAAGGCAAAAATCATCCATTTCCATCACTGCACTGAGGAAAAAACTCACTGACTAAATGTTCAGACAGGAGTATGGAAACCTAAATGAGCAACTAAAACATGGCCAGTGACTAATCCTTCAAATATCTGCACTATGTGGGTTTGGAGCATGATGGCACCAAAGAAAATCCAAAAAGGATTTACTAAAAATGCTTTTATGGAACATCTACATCCTTCACCATCCCTATAGTTAGCCAACATAGGAATTCAGTGATTGGCTAGGTAATTTATTTGCATTTAAGATACTGAATGGTAAATATAATTCAATGTAAAAAAAAAAAAAAAATTATATACATGACCCAGTCAGAGTTACACTGCTGTAATTTATCCATTAATCATTTAATTGTTTTATCCATTAAATGAAAGTCTTTGTGTGTAGACAGACTGATCAGTCATCAGCCTTTACTCATACTAGATAACTAAGTGTTTCCTGTGGATCAAGAGGTCTGGAGTAGGGCAATGCGAAAAAAGATTGGGGGGGTTGTGTCTTTAAAAAAAAAAAACCTGATGACTTTATCCTGAGTCTGAGACGGATGTCTAAGCTGTATACACACCATACACATGCTGAAGGTCAACCAGCATGGCATCTCAGAGCAACGTCATAGGTACAAAGCCAGAGTTGGAAGACCCTTGGTCTTCTCTAAGGTGTCCAATTTGGGAGCACTTCAGATTCCCTGTCAGTTATGTCAATGGAGTGGGACAAGACGACAAAACAAGAGCGGCGTGCTGGCATTGTTTTGTGAAGATCGGTTATATTTCTGGTAACATGTCAAATTTCATAACACATTTAAAATGACACCATCCAACTGTTAATATTATATATCAGTTTCAACGTTACTTCAATTAAATGTTTAGTCATTGTACAAAAATATTAGACTAGGCAGTTTTGGTGTCAGGAAAATAGAGAGCTAACTGAAGACAAGAAGTAATGTATGAGTACATGTTAATAAATGGAATGGATAATGTGTACATCATGTTGAAAAGCCTATGGGATGAATGCAGTCCAGATACAGGTAAACTGTATGTGAATATGTTTAGGTTTGGACAGGTCAGATCAATGCATCACTCCTGCCATCTGTTTCCCATCTGACGCCATATTGCCAGCTACTTCTCAGTGGGATGCTGGTGGCCTAATGGGCCAAGTGGCTTTCTCTGGTTTTAAACAAACATTGTGGATTGTTAATTCGTAACCACACAAGTCAGGAGCATTTCACAACAAAACATTATGGCTAATTCCTTGCATTAGCCACCCAGTGAGTGAGGGAGCTCATGCAGGACTAAGCTCCAGATAAATGCTTCAAATGTTTCCTCTGTGCTTTGACTCAAGAATTTAGACAATATGTAAATGCTGTACTTACACTGCTGCATTTGACAATACTTATTTCTCTCCTTTTCAATAGCTGGCTTTTGTCTTTTTCTCTCAGCACGCCTACACAATCTCACATCCCTGTGTCTTTTCCTTGGTGATTCAGCGTCAAAGGGAGGGGGAAGCAACAAAGCCTGCTAGGCTGCCAACACCTTTAGTCTATTAGTAGGAGGACAAGAGGGGCCTGCTGTTTCCACAAGGCCGTCGTAACTGCCCTTAAAGGGAAAGTCCAGTCTCCGATTCACTATCATTCCATATAATCAGTCTAGAGGGTTGTGTGAATAGCAGGTAAGTCTTTGAGATATAATGTTTGTAATAGAACCTAACAACAACCACACATGACGGAGACAGATGAGCAGCTAAAAAAACATGATATACTACACTAAACACATGGTAAATTACATCAGTGTGCACTGACCTAACAAAGAGTTTAACAGAAAATAAAAGAAAGCAAATAAGGTGAGTGAAATGGTGAGAATAACAGAGATAAAAGGTGTCAAACAAAGAGCTGGAAGGTGAGAGTGATAAAACAGCACATCAAAACAGGCAGCAGGAAGCAGGCAAGCCAAGGTGAAGGTAATCAGCAGTGGAGGACATTTTCAGATCCTTTAACTGAAAATAGTACTGTGACACTGAAAATACTCCACTACAAGAAAATGTTCTGCTTTCAAACTCATAATAAAGTACACGTGTAGAGAAAAATGTACTTGGATTCATTTTACTGCTGCATTCATGTGTGTGTGCATTTTACTGCTGTAAATGTTTAAGGTTGAAGTACTTTATGAACAGTTGGTAGTTTAATCTACAGCAATGCATCTATATTTTATAAGATCACATAGATCACATTTGTAGTTGTTTAAAAGTTCATGATAATGGAGGAGGAAGTCGCTGAAATGGTGCAGACAGGATGTTATTCAAACTATGGGTATTGGCATTTGAATCTGACAGTCGCTGATAATATTTACCTTCTAAACTGACTCTGAGGGAAGATGACAACTGTAACTAAAATCCCCTGCATTTTTGTTGTTTATGGATCTGAAGTAAGACAAACTTACTAAGATGTTAAGTGTCAAAGATTTTGATCCCTACTGACAAAATGACATTTCTTTAAAGTTGGTAGCATCAGCTATTAATGATCAGCTTTTATCTGCTCCAAACTGCCATTATTATGTTGACTTTCTATCAGTCAAAAATGCAAAAGGATTTTTTTATGGATTTATTCAGCTTAAGGAGAACTCTCTCAATACATAAAGGAACAGCTGATCATTCAGTTCATCATAAATATTAAAAATAATAGATAAAACACCTTTGCAGAGCCATAAAGTAATTAAAGCTAATTTTTTTTCCCCTGGTAATGTAGTGGAGGCATAAAACAGCATGAAATTGAAACACAAAATAAAAATGTCCCAAATTTAAACACCAGTACTTGAGTAAAATTACTTTGTATCATCAAGAAATAAATACTCTACAAGCACAAAAGTGATGACTTGCATAGAAGTCTGAGGTCTTATGAGATTGTCTCTTAAAGATACAAACAGCTGCAACAAAAGCTAGTTGCTAAACCAGGCGAAACTGTAAAGATTATTTCAATTTCCAGTCTGAATTCTTCATCCCAGACAAATTATATCCAAGTGAATTCCTGCCAAGTTGATTACCATTAACTGTTTGACAGTGATCCAAGCTAGGGGTGCAACGGTACAGGCTGCCCACGGTTTGATCAGTACCTCAGTTCTTGGGCCATTCTGTTCTGTTCCTTCTGCATAGGGATGTCAAAGAAAACGGCAGTATACAAACAAGATGGTTATTGATTGTGCCATTTTCTTGTAATAGCATAGCGTGTCACGGTATTGTTTGTGTGTCACAGTGCACTGGGTCGGGTACACCAGGTCACGGGTACGGGCACGGGTAGAATTAAATGAAATGCGGGTAGGTAGTGAGCAAGGAAGTGAAAAAATAAAAGAAGATTCATAGATGAAAATAATTGCAGGACATTTAATAATAATGATCATCTAATTTCACCGTGGCTGATCCACAGCTGGTTTGTTTTATTGTGAAGTGAACTTCTGAGAGAGACTTGCAGGGGATGCAAAAAACAATTGCAAAAAACCAAAAACCTGTGGTCCATAAGGGCGGATTGTCCTATGCAGGGCAGACCAAATGGTACATGGTTTTCCCAAGTACCGTTGCATCCCTAATCCAAGCAGTCAGTGTTTTCTTGGTTGAGCTGAATTTCTGGCAGAATTTTAAAGCCCACCTTTCCACAGTTCAGTTACCTTTATGCGCCTCTGTGGTTACCAAGACAACAGCAAACATGTTGGAGACAAGGGATCATATTTTCTGGTCTGAATCAGTAGCAGCAAGGAAGGTCAGGCTCTAGCAGATACATACTTGGCATATTTTGGTCATATGAAAAAGAGAACACCAAATGCTAGATTTTCATAGCCTACATCAATTACCTATAACCCAGTGGGTATTGTGTGATAAAAAATATTTAATTGTTATGTATATATTTATATTTAATATATTTAAAATCTAAAAGACAAAAACACTGTTGTATGTTTTCCCTCCAGAGGTGAGGCGTTAATGTTGGCTGGACTGAATAACAAACTGTGATCCAGATTCAAAGCAGCGTCATGTTACACCTTGCATTGAGGCTGAAATGTGTTTGTGTTAAATTAATTGAGGCTCCACTCTCCTGTTACTGATATTGTATCCTCCTCGCAGCATATTTTTCTCATTGATCTGTTAGGGGAAGCAGCGGAGGCTGAGGCTGCTCTCTATGGAGCAACGGTGAAACCAAACCACATCGACACTTAATAATGAGGGCGGCCCAGCACCTCACCAAGCCCTGGAGTGAGAGGTCTGTGTTCCCAATGAGAAAAGCAAGACTGCACCATTCTCACCCCTCTATCATTTCTACCTAACAGTCATTGCTTTATTAGAATGCCTGTTTGGCTGGTCTGATTAAATGTTCCTATAATTGGGGGGTGAATAACTTCTGTCAGGCATTGGCACACAATTAATTTACTTTTCATTTTCAGCACACACAACTCAGACAGTGCTTACTGCCAAACATTTGACAAAATCACTATTGATATGAAAGAGATTCTCAATGAAATAAAGATACCAGGAATCCTCCAACCTGGTGCAGTAACAAAATCATTAATGTTTACATTAAGATCAGACCCAAGGTGGTTACATCCTCTACTTGTTATTTAAAATGATGCACAAGTGCTAATAAATGACTAATAATGGGGTTAAAGCTCAAACTTTACTTAATTACTGGTGTATAAAAAATAAATACAATTTCAAATTTCTTGGTTTTATTAACTGATATCACATGATTCAAATGAATCAGAATTTCAAGTCTCAAGTTTTTTAAGTCTTTGTTTTCTTCTTCATGGTAGATGTCTAGTAACAATATTTGAACTAGGAAGAGGCTGATAGCTTATCAATCAGAAGCATTAGCCCAGAAAAAAATTCTACAATAAGAGATAAAAGCTATTATTTTCCCTTAGTCAGGATGAAAAATCGAATATTATTGTGCAGATCAATAAATCCATCTCTAGCTGTTACAGAGTTGCTCTAACTTCAAACAATTTCTGGACATGGTCACTGCAAACTTGTGACTCCTACTTTTTCAGCAAAATTATTTTGTAGAAGGAGTCACAGGTGACAGGAAGACAATGCTAAAGTAACATTAGGTTTTGTTAAGCAATTACTGGTTTCTATCCACTGAAACATGAATATTAAGAAAGTGTTTGGGGAAAAGTGTATTTTACTACTTTGAAAATCACAAACGTGAGCAGATGTTGATGTTATGGATAATTTCAATTGATTGCTTTCTGGCAACATGAACTGAGGACAAAACATGATTGAAAAATACTCTTTGTTCACTAAAACTATATGCCACTTATAACTGAAGAAACACATTCACAATTAATATATTGCAAGAACTTCACATTTTTGTTGAGCAAGAAAGGTCTCCAGAGGAGTAATCTCAATTTAGTGATTTGGGCTTATTTTTTATTTTAGAATTCTCAGAAATTAAAACCTCTAGCTATTTATTGAATTAATTCTATATAATGTCCCACCCTACCTTGCTCCTTCTGTAGCTGAAGCCTGGAATACTACTTGAAGAAATACAATATTTGTTACTTTACAATAAGTGAAATTTAAAACTCCACCAAATCCAAGCGCTCATGAATTGGTGCATGATAGTCAGCTCTGTTTACAATCCTTATTGCTTTTTTCTGTCATATAAAACCAGAGGGGAAAAAAAAAAAATCAAACACCATCTATGAAAAACATTTTCTTTTAAATAGTCAGAATGCCTCGCTTTGATGCTTATATCTTGCAACATCATCTCATTGTCAAAACAAGCTCTGTGACCTAGCAGCCATCTGCAGACTCATCCTCATTTACATCTTTTTCTCAACACAATGCCAGCTATCACGTAGGCACAGCACTGCAGTTCGCATGATGGCAGAAGAAACCAATCAAGATGAAATCATGAGACATGCCTGTAATTTACTTCATACACATCACAGCAGAAATCAGTTCACACCTTTGTTTACATGCATGCAAGAGGCCCGGTACATCAGGAGGGGAGGTGGGATGAGACTAAAATTGGATAAACAAATGTTAATCAAACACTGTCAGCTCACCAGTCTGATGTTGACTGATGTGAGCCATGAGATTTTATTTTTGTGTATCAGACGCTGAGAGCATGAGCACGATGTGTTTATAATGACCTTAAGGCGGTTGGATCTGACAGCTTATAATTAATTAACAGTGACGAATGATGCAGGGAGTGTTTTAAATGCAGTCATGTAACTCAAAAGAAAATGAGTAAACTTAAGTGCCAAATGGCTGTATTTACCTTTTTGAGGCACAAACACATTTATAGATCAGCTACATCAGGGCTGTTAAATCATAAGTAGTTGTGGTCACAATGGACAATATTTTTTCAACTGAGATGGGACCACTCCGATTAAAGATTCCTACTTAAAGTGTCAGGGGTTAGAACCAGATTTTCTAAAGACACATTCATGCCCTGCAGCTCTTTCCTCTCTGTCCTTTATACTGACTCAGTGTAAACATGGGTGATGAAGTGCTGTCATGTTGCTTTGGAAAAGTCAGGCAAAAATATCATGGCTTGAAATGATCACATGTTGCTTTTATGACAAGCCAGAGAACATGTGTAGAGTCTTGACAGCAACTGGTTGTTACAATTGCCAATCATTTCAATTTTGATTTACTGATGCTTTGACTATTTGCATGGATGCTTAATAAAGTGATCATGTAAGATGTGTGTTTACATGCCTCAAACCATGTAATCAGTACATGTTTTCTGACACGTGCAAAGCCTCACATGTTGTGAAGCATCTGAGCCACTGGATATAACTCAAGGAGTTGCTTTTCTGAGTTTGTTCATATTTTCATGTACTTGTATTAACAGCTGGTTTCTGCTGATACACTCAACAGTCTTTTAATCATTTAAGGAACCACCATGTTTCTGTCCCTGCTGGAAACTCATTTACATGGTTGTAAGTCTTGTATAGATCATCAACTTTTACACAATCTCTCCTGATCCGACCAGTCTTTCAGATTGAGGCAGTTACACAAGCCATTTTTATTCTGGCTGGACTGTTATTATTACATTATATTTATTGAAATATTACTGTTCATGCACATGCATCTTGTTTTAAGATCCAGTTTCCCACAGAAAAGCATATCATGTTTTACATATTTCAGCTGTTATTTTTCACTAAACAGAAAAATTTTATCTCTCACAGATAGGGATATAATGATTATCGGTATAATGATAAACCACAGTAAAATTCCCAACGGTTAGAATTACAGTTTCAAATTCTAATTATCATTAAAACTGTGTTTAATTACCACACTTTAAAAAACTCATGGTGATACTGCTCATTTCGTGGAGAAGCAGCAGCACTCCAGATGTGCATGCACAGTTTGCAAAGTTTAGCCTCTGAAAACATGGCAAAAGGCACCTGCACAGTGCTCCGGAGATTTGCCCCCCACTAAAAGGTCTGATGTGGATAATGTTTCAGCCAAATTACTTTTTTTTTTTTAATAGTAGTATTGTTTTATATGCAAATTTGATTTCTAGATAAAGTACATGAAACAGTGAAAGTGTTCTTTCGGTACCAGTTCTTAAATCTGTAGGACTTAATCGAGTCTTAAGCGCTGAATGTAAAGTATTCTTGGTTTGTATCTACAATTTGCACAAAGTGCATTACCTCTTATGGCCATAAGGTGCCATCTTTAATGCACATTTGTATTTTAGATGTTTACCAGTTAATATTTTAATGTTTCTGCCAACAGAAAGTACATTGTGCGTGTTATTTTATTTGTTTGTTGTTTGTTGGATTTCTTTTCTAAATAAAACTTGGTTAAATAATTTCAGTGCGTGTATAAGTACTTTTTGAACATTTTGAGCACATTTCAACAGTACCAGGATAATAATAACTGTGATCATTTTGGTCACAATAACCGTGATATGAAATTTTCATATTGCTACATTCCTACTAAAAGAAAATCATTCCATACTCCATACAGGACTGTGGAAAAATCAACATTTTTTGTTAATAATCTATTGACTGTTTTCAATTATTAATAATAGTGAAATTTGGGTATAACTTTCTTCAACTGAGGTTGAAACACATGATGCAACTGGCATTAATTACAAATTCAGACATGCAGGTCTGAAACTCTCATAAGCAACGCTGCTGTGGTGATTTTCTTTAACAGACTAACCAGACCAAACATACATTTCCTGACTCAACAGGTGTCACTATAGTTGTCCTGCTTTGAATTACATCATTCTATTTCACTAACATTTAACATATGAGAAAGAAAGCAGCTTTAATACTGGAGTTATCAAAATACAGATGATCACAAAATACAATCTACAAAAATATCATCATCCATGTTTAAGAACCTAAGTTACATATTAGTTAACACTTATCATTGCAGCCATGACTTGTGGAGGTCTGAGACCTCTGACAAATGAGCCCTTCTTTATTAAGTTTCCAATAAGACCTTCGATCTGACACATTCCACGACTTCAACACAAATTACCATCAATCAGGATGAACAGAGACTTTTAGCCTGTTCACAGCCTTTGCCCCTCAGGCTGGTCAACAAATAACAAGCAGGGAACAGCCTCGAGCTTTGCTGTATGGCATCACAGAGAGATGTCTCTGGAGTGAAGTCCACACAGGGTTAGGTGACACTGAGAATAAGTCACATCTTGATATATTTGGCCAGAATGGAGATAAATCATATGTATTTGGATATTTTTTTGAGCTGCGTTAAATTTTCAGCTGTAATCTACAAGATGTCACAAAAACACAGACACAACATGTTACACAAACTCCTTCAAGTTAAAGAGAATAACATTTTTATTCCTCACCTTTACTAGAAAAAAAAACACTTACTCACTCTAAATTTACAAAAGCACTCGCCAGCCTCATCATTAATGCTATAAACAACTTATTGTGCAGTTGTCTGTGTAAAATACTGTATTTTTTTCTGGTATTCAATACTGCTGTAGATTAGTTTAACTGTTTTTTGATATACTAAAACTCTGGATAATTAGCCCAGCTATGTAGAGGCCAATAACGTAATAATGATCCATAATGTAATAAATTTGCATTTTTTAAAATGTAATAAGCCTATAATGTAATAACTGGCCAATAACGTAATAAAAGTCCTGAACTGTTAACGTAATAACTTTTGGCCAATAACGTAATAACTAAAATTTTTTTTTTTAAGTGTGCATGTATGTGTGTGTTCATCTGTATCTGTGTGTGTGTTTTAGCTGATGACTTCTGGTAAATTTTGTGAAACGCAATGGATAAATTGAATAGACCAAATATTGGACAAACCCGTAAAAATGTTTATACCCCTTGATATTATCAAACTTTGTTAATAATAATGCTAATAATTGGCCAACAGTTAGCTAAGTATAGTAAGTTAATTTTGAATACACTCTCAATAATGTTCCATCCTCTTGCACTAAATATGTAAGATTGTACAAGGTATATGCAAGAATTTCAACAAAATGAACTGTTCACCAAAGAAAATTGATCACTGATTACCTTTCAACATGTGTCC
>JAPQRP010000006.1:4028567-4039896 GCA_037367295.1 Apogon hyalosoma
TCTTTGAGAGAGAGAGAGAGAGAGAGAGAGAGAGAGAGAGAGAGAGAGAGAGAGAGAGAGATGCAAATTTTTTTTTTACCAGGCCAATAACATAATAACCAGCCAATAACATAATAGATTTTCATGTTATTGGCCAAAAGTTATAACATTATCGGTTCACGACTTTTATTACATTATTGGCCAGTTATTAAGTTACTGGCCTATTACATTTTAAAAATGACATATTTATTACGTTATGGGTCTTTATTACATTATTTTCTTCTACAAGCTACTTTACTGAATGACAAAAGGTTGTACATGTTAGTTTGTGAACAGGTTGGCAGCTAACAAAAACTGTCTAATGTTGTGACTAGGAATAAGTTATAATAATAGTCGATACATTATAAAATGTGTCTATCATCCTACTTTAAATACATTAAATCGATTTTCTCTTGCATCTGGTCACAAGGGCCTTCAGATATACTGGGTCAAATTCAGGTGGCTCTGTGTGCCTGACATTCAATGTACATATAAGCACATGTAGCATACACAATCCAGGACTTATACTGGTTAACATTTTAAATTAACGCCAAAGTATGAAGTGTACCTTGCAGCAACCTATGCTGTTTCACTTCTCAATCGTTGTCGTTCATTCAAGCTTTATGCCACAGACAAAAAAGAAAAAACAAGTAACAAGTGAAAAAGTAAGTGGAGCTTACAAGTACCCCACCCGCCCCACACACACACACACACACACACACACACACATTACCCCTCCTGCTCAGTGACATCCTGCCTAGTCAGGGGTTAATTTTGAATTTTTAATTAAAGATAAGTGTAAACTAGATTAAACTAAATTACTATCCTTTTTTGGTAGTTCAGTCAAACAAATACAACCAACACTATTCTGCTCAAGTCTTAACTTTCAATCTGATCGCACTTTATCTGCTGAAGCGGGTGAATAGTCAAGAGTTCAAATGTTGGAAAAATTTGTAAAAAAAAAAAAAAATCCCAAAATTTAAATTCAGCCATTAAACTGCGCACTGCACCTCTTCAAGTGGTAAAGAAAATATGTGTCGAATTTGAAAAGAATCGGGTGACTAGCCTTCGAGAAATGAGTTGGACAAAAATCTCAGACGGATGGAGAGAATTCCTGGTATTACTATATACAAAACCTGCCAATGTATATGCAATTATTTACTACATCCCACACATATACTACATATATCACCCCAAGTCAGGATGTGACTATTTAATGCATGGCTACTGTTTGCCTACACTACAGAGCAAATACATTAGTGATGAGGCCAAATGCAGTCATTCTTGGTCATTTGCACAAATCTAACGTCAACATTGTCCTCCCAGAGCATTCCATTTGCACCTGTCACTCTGCTTGTGACGTGCATCGGCCTGGTTCACTTGTTCAAATCAAACTCTGTGCAGTTAAAGCTGAGACAATCTGATATGTCTTCAGACCAGAAAACCCCAGCCACCCTGGCAAAACTCTTCTCTGTTAATGTTTGTTTAATCTCTGGGCCTGTGGCAACGGAAAAATATTTGTCTTACTTGAGTTGTGTTATGGTCACAGTCAGCTTAAACGTTGGAATCAAAATAATGAGGTGTTTTGAATGTAATGTTATGCCTGTATCCCTTTTTTCCACATAAAATATCACACAGCTATGAATCACAAGCAAAGGATGAGAAGGGGATAAATACTGAACACAGGGAGTGGCTCTTTTATTCTGATTGGCTAACAGTATTAGATTACCTTGTTCAGAACTTTAAAACTGTCCATACAACCTCTGATGATGAAAGCCATCTTACTAAGAGGTCACTAATTACCCAAATAAAAGCACAAAATCTAAAGAAATGTTCCTCTTGGCTCTTTTCTGCAGAAACACATGACTTCTGCTGTGCTGTGATATCCCTTTACATCCATTTCCATTAGAAAGGGGACAAACAGTAATGGGGTTTGGAGCTCAGATGAAAGGTCTGCATTCGCACAAAAAAAAAAAAACATTAGCTGCAGTGTTCAAGTACTGCTGCTGACAAGAGCTTCTCTGGGTTGGATAATATACAACCAGTTCATGGGTTCTTATCTCAGGGTAAGAGCACAAACAACCTGCTGACAAGGACCTTTAGAAACATATGCACACAATTTGGTAAATTAATTGTTTGATCCAACTTCCTATATTAAAGCACAGTGAGAGAGGTTAGGAGGGATAACTACAAGTGAGGAAACATAAAACAGTATTATGGAGATGTACCAGTTCTCAGAAACGTGTGTTCAGATGGAAAAACCTGATAAGATATTTTATTACACCCTCTCAGAAATCACACTAGGATAGTAATCACCCTGTCTGCAGCAAAAAGTGTGGAAACCAAAAAGACAAACCATGACCACATCTTCTGGGACTGCCCTGTTATTAAAGGCTGCTGAAGAAGGGCAAGACATTTTTAAATGTGTAATTCCCCTGGAAAGTAAGACTACATAGTATGGGTATATACCTCGTGAATAGGCTAAAAGACACAAATATTTAATGAACGCACTGCTGGGTAAAAAGCCTCTTACCAGGAAATGGCAGTCACATGAGAAGTCTAAACAAATGGGTGGAAATTATAATGAACATTTATACAATGGACGGTAACAGCTGTTTTCAATCATAAACTTCAACATAGTGCTTTTCATTGGGAAAACAGGTTCACTATGTAACCCCAATGGCCTGATTTTATTTTTACGAGTGAATCATGATGCTGCAGTGAAAAGATCGCTCCTTGTATAATTTTTTTCCCCCATTCCTCTTTTCTTTGTTCTTGCTTTCTTTTTAATGTAAGGACAGACAATGTCTATTATGTAATTTACTTTATCATTTACTGTGGTGCCACAAATGACACACTTTACTTTTCCTCATTTGGTCAATGCTTCTACTATACATAAGTACATGATCCACAAAACCGAAGGACTGTTGATTTACCAGTGACATTTTGTATTATTTATTTAGTGAACTTTACTATGCTCTGATAGTTTAAACTTGTGTTATTCCATATGTATGTTTGGTATTCTATATATGGGAATTTATGTCAGGTCTGTATTCATTTTAGTTTTTTGCTATGATTAAAATACTTACATTACTTAGTATAGACAGCCATAATCCACCCCTTCAGGTTGTTTGCCATGGAACCTTATTTCAGAAAAAAATTATATTTCAGTCAACAGTGAGACACAAATAATCCCTTTTGAATTGTGCCATTATTTACTCATACGTTGGTCATTTAAAAGATAATTTTCTGAGTCAAGAAAATCGCAGTTTGTGGTAAAACTGTTCCAGTATCAGATGGTGAAAATACAGAAACAGAAAGACAACAGACTAAAAAAATTGCAAAGTTGACATCATCGTAACTTTCTCACTCCAGATATTGTTCAGATCTGTTGAAGATGTCTCTGTAGCTTCAAAATGACCACAGTAATACTTTATCACTTCGTTCTCAAAGATTGAAGTAAAATGTCTCAAGTTATATCATGTGACATGAGTAGTAGTACACCAAATTAGAGGTTTCTTTACTATCTTGACCTGTTTCTTCTGTATCTTTACAAGCTGAGACTTTCTAGGCATCATGTGTGTAAATGGCAGAACAATTCATATAAGTTGAAAAAACTGTCTCTCACCACTGAATATCATTCAGACTTTTTACAAACTTTAGGTCCCATGGGGCACAGCATGAGGGGCAATGTTTCAGTTCTAAATATTCACATTTCTAGGCCTTTGCTTGAAAATTATATCAAAGTTCAACAGTAATATTTTGTTTAATACTTGCATAAAAATATGCATAAAAGAGAAAAAAATATCAACTATGCAAATATTTATTTTTAAGTCAAAATGATACAGAAAAATCTTGAAAAATTTAATTTTTAGTCAATGTTACAGTTCATGATAGTGGGAAATGAGATATTCTATATTTGTTCATGAGTTTTTGATCAGAGCCCTACAGCTGCCTCTGCATAAAACATCCAACGTCCTCTGTCACTTCACTTCACTTCACTCCAAATACAATGAACTGTCACTAAAGTTGCAGCATCAGCCCACACAGGAAGCATTCACACATCAGACCACAACACTCTTAACAGCATGCAACATCTCAAGACAATAGTGAATCAGTATATTTAACACAATTAATTTTAGTATTCCCTGTTAAAGCAATGCAACGCTGAGATAAATCAACATCATACCTTTACTACCTTTTGGTGCAGTGGACAACTCAGCAATACGCATCACTAATCAGTAAAGTGACTGGCTGAGAAATACAGCGGAGTAAATCTGCCAGTGACTAGACCAGTGTATGGATGGAGGGGGAGGGGAAAGAGGTGAGGACACTGTCTGTGTAGTGTGTGGGCAGCCTTTCATCAAACAGTAAGAACAGAATAATAGTATGAACAGAATTTGTAAGGCAGTCAGACAATCTGGGCTGTCAGTGTAGGAGTGTTGTTTCGTAGAATGGTACAATTAGAATAATGTCAAACTCTAACAAGAGAAGAGATTTTCAATCTCTGGATTACACACTACATTACATTGTTATCGCCATTAAATTGTGGATGTTTTACGTGGGGTTGGAAAAATTCTTTCCCCATTATCATTAGAAGGATCTTTTTGGATTTCTGGAAACTAGTATCTGAATCTATCAATCAAGAACAAATAATCGTGAGGTAGAAGTCATAGATTTATGCTCAGTTCAGACTTATTGTTCAGACAAATTTTTTTTAAGCATGGCTAATACAAGATTCCACTGGGATCTCACGAGTTCTGAACTGACCTGCATGACCAGAAGTTCAATAAAAACATCACTCCTAGAACACAGTGATAAGAAACATAACAAATATGAGGGCAACTGGAGAACACATTTACACTTATTATTCTCTGTAGTGTGCTTTCAAATACAGACTGGTTATGGTGCCTGCCCTCATATTTTGCTAGTACAGAACCTCAAATACTTAGGGGGAATAACATCTCACAGTTCAGTTTCTTCTCTGACTTGCTTCATTGCAGAGGTCTTCCATGTTTGTATTCACTGAGTGACTCCTGCCAGCTATCAGCCTGTATGTCAGTTAAGAACAACCTACGGAAGAGATGACCCAAATCAGAATTTTAAAAATGAGATTCCATGTGAATTATGCTGTTCACAGATGTGTCACATAAATGCAAGTAATAATAAATGATACTGAGGTATCATGGATGTGCTCTACATTTGCACTACATGCATAAACCATAACCTCTGAAAACTATGAGGGTCCACACTGTAAAATGTTGAAGTGACTTGGCTTTCCGTTTTCATGAAAAATGACCCAGAAGGTTAGTGGCACAGATTAGTGTGATTACTTTCTATTAATATAATTTTGAAGTAAAAAAAACGTATGAACCATTCACTTTTAGTGTCACTGAAGCAGAAGAAAACATTTCCCGAGGCCACACTTTTAAAGAGCCTCTTGCCCCCACTCCCCCCACCCCCAAATTATAAACCGAGTGCATTTGTTTCTTTGTTACTTTATTAAACCTCCCAGACATTATGCTCAGTTAATCTGCAGTTCACTTACACTATATACAATATCTCTGTAGTACAAGAGACACAATAAAAGGTCTATTCATTTACCAGTGAAATACAGCAAGTCACTGGGGAAATCTGGTCCATGAGTGGGTGGCCACTAGGGCATTGTGACTTCAGATTTTTGCAGATCGACTTATTTGTCAATAAAGTCAAAGTCAAGTCTACTAGTCATATGATGACATCACATTGACAGTGTAGGAACAACACAGACACAACTGTTCAACAATGAGCAACTTGTACTAACGTTCACTGGAACATGAACAATGTACAGTAAAGTGCACACAAGTATCAGCGGTCCTTGTCAGACATTTAACCAAAACAAAACATAGGCTAACACCTTGAATTTTCTTTTAAATTTAAGTGAACAACATAAAGTGGGAAAAGGTTCAGACAGCGGCAGGATGTTTGAGAAAAGAGCGCATTGTCTTCATGAAATAAATGAACAGAATAATCCAAGCACACTGGCTGTCCAAATTATTATTCAATCTTGGTCGTGCTCGCATGGTTCACAGAATATTACTTGGACGATAGTTTTTCTAGATCACAGTCAGTTTAGTAATCCTACCCTGAGTCATCTTCTTCCTTCAGTCTTGGCCTTGCGCTAGTGATGCACGGGTCAGGTTTTTTTTTTTTTCCAGCCCACTTTTGTGGAATTATTTGACCCGCCCCACAAATAAAGTGACATTTTTTGGACCCTCACCAACCTGACCCAGGTCCACTGATTCATGCGTCACTATCTTGTGCTCCATGTTTTCATGTAGAAAGATGAGAGTATCGACATGCGCTGAATGAAAGCTTGCGTGCTGTTGGGTGATGGAAGGGAGAAAGAGAACATCACAGAACTAGTCAACTCCTCCAAAGTAACGTCGACTTGTGCCACAGACATCAACAAACCGACTTTTCAGTTAATGCCCTAGTGGCCACTGTACTTTTCTGCTCAGAGCTCGAATGTTTTGCACACTGAATATGAACAACCACCACTATCAATTTTATTTATGTGCTACATCCTTCCTTACAGTCTACTAAGTTTTTTTACATTTTTAAAATGCAACTAGAAAGCAAAAACTAAATGGTTTGCAGTAGTGGAAGAGGTGCTCAGCAGTGTATGTAAAAGTAGTAACACCCCAATAAATATGTTAAAGGTTAACTCACGTTATTGTCCCCATAGGCAATACATATAGTACCTAGAATTAGCATTAGCAACAGCACACAGCACACTAGGAGCAGTGAGCTGACGTTGAAGGCGTACGGAGACCAACTGCAGATCTTCATCAACATTCACACAGGAGAATTAACCTATTTGTACCTATTTTTATCAGCAGGGGAAAGCAGAGGAAACCTGTGCAGCATGGAAAGAACAGGTAAACTCAATACAGAAAGGATCCGACTGAGACTCAGACAGAAAAAATATATAACTTATCTATGATGTTTTTGATTTATTTAATAGCTGCATTAATATTTTGCATTTTACTGCTGTACATGAGTAAGGATGAGATCATCTGAACAACTGCATATACTGTTGGTAGTTCAATCCACAGCAATTAAAGGTTAAGTAATGCATTAGATTCTAGAAAATCATCATGTGTTAGTGTTGTTTTCATTGGACAGGGAAGTAATAAAAATTGTAATCTGACAAAACTCTTGGACAAATATCACTGAGTACATATTACATGTTGTCTGATATGAAGTGGAATAGGCATATGAAGCAGCTTAAAATAAAAACTGGAAAGCACAAGTACATCAAGTTTGAAATTAAGTAAAACTTAGTAATATGAGTAAAAGTACAGTTACATTTCTCCACTGATGGTATGCACGCTCTACTCTTTGTTGCCATAGACAACTACTCATGCTCATTCACAATCAGTCAGCCAAGAGTGGTAAATCAGTCAAGTATTTCACAGTGAAAAAGTCGTACAGATGTCTATGGACGCCCTTGGCTATCAGCAGTACTATTCTGAGAGGTTTGATGAATATGGGCCCTCACGCCACTACGTCCTTGAGCAGCTCTTTGCACGACTTCATGAATATGAGCAGTACTCTGCAGTTGAAACTCTGGCTGAGTTCAGTGGTCAGACAGATGCTTGACTGAATGTAATAATTGTGATGCAGCAGTGGGTGTTCTTTTCAGACAAGGAAATGAGAGTATAAGTGAGCTAGAGTCCAACTGATCCAGCTCTGCAGCTGTGGCAGCCAACCCACTGAGAGAAGCCAGCAAGAGAAATACCCTGAATTCAACTGGACTCAACTCCCACCCCTCAACCCCAGACCACCTGCACACAGCAGATGTGCTCCGTGCTACCAACACATTAGTAGTCTATGCCCCTCGCTGGACACTGGAAACTATTTTCTCAGCTTTGGAAGGCGGCTAGGAAGAATATATATATATATATTTTTTTATAAACATTCATCCCTAAGCCTGCAGGATATATACATCTTAATTTTTTTTGGTCTGATCAGGAATTCCTCTGACACAAGACAAAGAATTCCCAAAATTTGATGTCATGCCAGTCTGTACGTACAGGAGTAATGCAAATAATAAAAAAATAAATTAATAAATTAACCAATCTATTTACAGAATCCTGGACACTAAATAGAACGAATTGACATTTTCAAGCAGCAAAACAGTTATCACTAAAGTTACTTTTTTTTAAACTGTCACTGCCATGTAATATTTTTTTCTTTTTTTTTTTTTAAATTGATTGAGGGTTCCGATTCTGGTTTCATCCATCTTTCCAATCCCTGGATTAACCACATCTAAATATTTTAAGGCCTGTAAACAAAAAGTTAAATCAACTACAGACCAGTTTTGTTTTTCTTCCATGGTGTTCCCTCCTGAAAACTTGTTACATTAGCCATATGTGGACCGAACATGCTCTCAGAGAATAAATACATTTATTCCAGCCAGAGCAAAACAATAAAGTGGTTAAAGTGGTTATTAGATGCTAATATTTTCCTACAGAACAGATAATCAAAGGTTAAAACACAACCCCTTACAGCCAGGTTGGAAATTTCATCTGATCAGGTCATTCTCTCCCTAGTAAGGTGGTTACATGTGGTATTTTTACTCTGACTGGGCAATTAATACTATTATTACTGGACTATTAGGGTCTATAAAGTGATACATAATCTACAAATAGTGAACAATAACAGTACTGTGTACAATTTGAAATGAAAAAATGAGAATATGAGATTTAGTTTTAGCATAGACATTACTAGAGACTCAATGCCTTAAGACACTGATGCACAGGATTTGACACAACCAAGTGGAAAAACTCTCAAAATGTGAGACTATAAAGTGTCACCAGTGGATTGTCTTCTTAATTATGATGCAGGCAACTTTGCCGAGTTGACTGTGATTCACTGAGGCAGGATCATTTTCTCCCATCTACGATGCACTCACAGGCCACAACACTTCCATCCCTGACACATTAAGTGTAGTTAAACGCAACCTCAAAACACACCATTCGTACACTGGCAGTAAATGATGCCTGGTTCACTCGGAAAAGGGTCACAGTTGAAGCAAACCTTTAGTTTAATGTGTCATATTGCCTTATGGCTCAGTTAAGCACACATACTTCACACAAAAGACTACAAATTAGTCAAACGTGAACTTCAGATTCAATGCACTGCACTAAAAATACAACTTCTGAGAGGACCTGAATATAAATAGGAGCTGCATGGTGGTCCTGTCTTCAGTCGACACAATTAGTTACCTCTTTAAGATTCATAAAATGTCTTCGGTGATGTCCAAGGTGTGTAATTCGACTGCGTTTGTCGAAAAATTAGGCTGACGTTCCCCAGAGAGCGGCACGAACAGAGGATCTGTCAACACAGTTGGCTTCACTATACGTGCAATGTATTTATCTGACATAGCTCCATTTGTACGTGATAATATCAGCCAGGGTCATTCCTCCAGTCTCAACAGTTTACACAGCAAAGACGGCTAGTTATGTAATCTGTCCTGAAGAAGAAATACTAAGAAAAGCCTGTAATATGGGTGCGCGAGAGCTGCTGCCAAAAATGCGCGTTTAATTGTCGCAGCTGCCGGGCTAAAGGGAAGGAGAGGAGAGGGACATTACAACACCGCCGCTTCACAAATACTTACCTAATGCTGCGGATACGGAACCGGGGACTCGTGTCTGTCGGTGTGAGAACCTCCAGGGAATCCAACGGTGATGTTCGGACAGTCCGTGCCGTCCTCCACACTTACTTTCCGGGCATTTTCTGTGTATGCGCACCGTGTTGGTGGAACGGCGGTCCGGCTTGTTGCTGGTAGACTGGAGATGATACCAACTACACTGTTACAACTGGTCTGCTCTACTGGTGCTGAAACACGAGCTCTGATTAGTCCATATTTCACAGAAGCTTGTGTGTCACGGCTGTTGAATGGTCCATACGGAATTGGGCGGGACTAGAAGAAATTTAAAAGCACAGTAACATGAAGCTCTGGATGTCAGAGCTATGAGTTCAGTGTAAACATGTCTTAATATATTAAATTATTTTGATTAATAATACTGTAGAAAAATATTGAACTTATCCCTCTCATCTATACATTATACGAAAAAGGATAAAGCTAATTAATACTTTTTTTGGGCTAAAACGTAAATACATTTTAAGGTTTAATATAGGATGAATGTTATTTTTAGTCTATGTATGTGGACACTGCAGAAAAGGAATAACAATGGCAATGAAGTGACACAATTGACAATAAGGAATATCTTTCATTTTTGGGTTATATTTTCTTTTGTGTATACATAACTTGTTACAAAAAAATTGCAACAATGAACTAAATATGAGAAAACATATGTTGATGTCACTTCCATTTCTTTGAGGGATGTACTCCGCCAATCAAGAAAGGGACAGCAAAATTTGTGTGTATAGATAGATAAATTCAAATGACATTCTATGTTATTGTTATTAACATACTTGTTTACTGTCTGTTTGACTTCATTTAAATCATATTTGAAGAAATTCAACAATAGGTCACACTATGATCTGACAATATAACGACAGTTGGTTTTCAATGTACTTTCTACAGTAGCTAAAATAAGTGGGAAAAACACCATAATCAAAAAGTACACACTTTCCTTCTGCAACACTTTCCTTTTGGACCAAATAAAAAGACTAACTACGAATACAGATGACCCTGATGCTGTTTAATGCTGTAATGGAAAAGTGGAGCCACTTTTCTAAGCTTCTGTGTTGAGACATAGAATTGAGCATCTGTTGGTCAGTCATGACATTTGTCAGTCATGTATTTAACCTCCCTACCTTTCTGAAAACGGCTGTAATTAGATTAAAAACTTATGTCACATAGTGGATTTTCTATAGTCCAAAAATACAGATAAGAAGTAGATGTGGAAGTATCTTGTCCTCTCAGATCATTTGAATACAATATACTGAAAGGTAATTATGGATTTTTTGCTCAGTAATATTAAAAACTATTGAGCACCTCTTCTTTAAATATAGCATTTACAGTACATGAACATGTTTATCCCTGTCCATACAATTATCTTATATTTTAAAAAGGGAAGTAGACTCTATTTGTTTGTGTGTGTGCATGTGTGCTCGTGCGTGTACGTGTGTGTGTGTGTGTGCGTGTGTGCACGTGTGTGTGCGTGTGTGTGTGTGTGTGTGTGTGCGTGTGCGTGTGTGTGTGCGTGTGTGTGTGTGTACGTGTGTGTGTGTGTGTGTGTGTGTGCGTGCGTGCGTGTGTGTGTGTGTGTGTGAGACTCAGGCATCACACAAAATA
>JAPQRP010000006.1:4045892-4069960 GCA_037367295.1 Apogon hyalosoma
CTGCCCTCGGGACGTGGTTGAAGCTTTGCCGGAGGTGGGAGTAGATCTGTCTGCAGGTTCTTCCTCCAGGTGTTCCCAGCAGACCCGCACTACCCGTTTGGGTCTCCCTGGTCTGCGCCTCACCCCCAGGCAGTGGTGGGTTACAGCTCCACCTCTGTTTACCAGAGTGTCCAGAACATACGGCCACAGGTCTGATGACACCACCACAAAGTCGATCATCGACCTCCGGCTTTGGATGTCCTGGTGCCCTGCACTGATGGGCCTCCTTCAGCCTGAACATGGTGTTAGTTATGGACAAACTGCGACGGGTACATTAGTCCAGTAACTGAACCCACTTGGGTTCAGGCCGTTCCTCCACACCACACCCCTCCAGGTCACGCTGTCATTGCCCACGTGAGCATTGAAGTCCCCCAGTAGGACAATGGAGGCCCCTTTAGGGGCACTTTCCAGCACCTGTCCCAGGGATCCAGAAAGGGCCGGTAATCTGAGCTGTTGTTCGGTGCAAACGCACCGACAACTGTCAGCACCCTAACCCCACCTGCAGGCGCAGGGCAGAACCCTCTCGTCCACTGGGGTAAACCCCAGCATACAGGCAGAGCCTGGGGCTCTCAGGAAGCCCACCCTGCCCTCCGCCTCTCTCCCGGGGAAACTCCAGAAAAGAAGACAGTCCAACCCCTCTCAAGGACTTGGGTTCCAGAGCAGACGCTATGTGTCAAGCTGAGGTTTGACTATATCCAGCTGGTACCGCGAAGGGCCAGACAAAGAACGGTTCAGAAGACCCTTCATGAAGAAGAAAAACAAGAACCTGTGTACCCACCCGGAGGGTTACCGGGGCTCCACTCTGGAGCCAGGCCAGGGGTTGGAGCCTGTGGCCGAGCGCCTGGTGAATGGGCCTTCGCCCATGGGGCCCGGCCTGGCCCAGCCAGAACCAGCTACATGGGCTCGTCACCTTGTGGGCCCACCACCCGCAAGGGGAAGCTGGAGGGTCCGGTGCAATGGGGACTGGGCAGCAGACCAAGGCGGGGGCCTTGGCGGTCTGATCCCCGCTTACAGAAGCTGGCTTTGGGAACATGGACTGTCACCTCTGGTGAGGAAGGAGCGGGAGCTGGTGGAGGAGGCTGAGCATTACACACAGCATATTATTTTATTCAGTTAATGGTCATAATGAACCTCCTGAATTCTTTGTCCGTCAACATTTAATAATTGTGAACTGTGAGTAGCTTTTAGCTTTAGAAAAGAAAAATTACAATACCCTCCTCTAAGTCTAAAATATACCTGCTGTCAAACTACAAGTTCCATCATAAATATGGTCTATTAATACTCATTTATATTAATGTATGACTGTGGACACCAGTGTTGCTTTGTGAGCACTTTTAGCCACATTCTAGGCAAGGCAAGGCACATTCTATTAAATTTTGACTTAAACAAGTGACAAAACGTTGATGTAATATTTCTAGTTGAAAAAGAACAGACATTAATCATTAGTAACACACTAAGGTACTAAGTATATAAGGACTTATATCTATGAACTACATTCACACTACAGCCTTCACTTGTTCTTAAAACTTGACCGGCCTTCTGTGCCTGTTACAGCTTTTAACAGAGGAGTGGACGGTTGTGTTTTTTAGAAGAGCTTAGAGGGTTAATTTATTCTGTTATTGTCATGCAATTTTGTACTACATAACGTAATGCCATTGTTAAAATTGTAAGTTGCACTTCTTCCCACCCCTTTTTGGGCAAGTAAATGAAACTGTTTTTCTTTCTAAGATTGTCTTGATTGTTGATTTTTGTATTATTTCTGTTTTACTTGTTCACACATATGACCAATTTCATTGCATGTTTGGAATAAATCACTAAATCACTAAATAAATGTATGACACTATACACTGTAAGCCCAGACTTTGTATTTACTAAAATGCTTTAATTTCAATGTACTTAAATGATTTGTTTCATTGCATACTATAAAATGTTAAGTATAGTCTTCTAATTTGTAGACATAGTCAAAAGTATGAAAAAGCTTAAACTGAATAGTTTTAAATCACTAAGTTTTAGTCATGACCACACCTTATTATCTCCACTGAGTTGTGAAGGGCCACCATTTTAACTTGTACAAATGGGCAGTTGCATCTTTTTCTCCAAATCACAAACTGAGCTGCTGTTGAGATTTAATCTCTGAAGTCAGCTTGATGTGCCTGGGACTTTGTAGATCTAGCTATTTGTGGGAAAGTTTATTTTGACAATGTATTTTACAATTTACCATTTCAGTGGTTGTTTTTATGTTTTAGTGGCCTACTTCTAAGGCAAGGGTGTCCAGCTCCAGTCCTCAAGGGCTGGTATCCTACATTTTTTAGATATTTCCCTCTTCCAGGACACCTCGAAGCCATTACATCGTTATCAGGCTTCTGCAGCGCTTGATGATGAGCTGATCATTAATTGAACCAGGTGAAAAACCAGCTTTAAGTCTAAAATGGGATTTCAGATAATTATGCTACTGCTCCAGGTATCAGGTGGTTAGTTTTTCCTTTTCAAAAAGTGTGTTGCTGTTTGTGCACTGTTTGCCCTTTATGTCTTGTGACATTGGTATTGATATCATGGGTTGTTGATCCAGTTGCTGTCATTTCATTATCAAAATGTGTTATTTTTGTCAACCAGGTAAGTTTAATTAAAAGATAAATATTGGTGCAAGATAAATGTTGGTGCAAGACCTTTTCATGTTTTATGTGAAATATGTTCTCAGGAGTTGGTGATTTAAGGTTGTTCATTAAAGCATGGACCTTCCAACCTGAGTTTTGAGTAGGGCTAAGCATTCATTCACTCAACAGAAAAATGCTATCTCATAGAGAAAGGTTGAAAACATCTGGTTATATAGCCAAGACATTATGTTCCATGACTTTCATGTTGTCGTTTGAAGTTAAAACTTCTACAGCAAAATGAAAAAGAAAAAGAATGTCATTCTGTTAGTTGTTGTTTTGTTTGTTTGTTTGTTTGTTTGTTTATTGAAATTAATATAACTTGTGATTTTGAATTAAATGAACTTGGAATTAAGTGTCATAAATTCAGTATATTAAGTTTAATAATTATACAAAGCAATTTATATTGCAAAAGATTTTTAATTTAAATCAACTTGGTATTGAGTACAATGAACTGATGATATTAAGTCTAATGATTATACAAAGCAATTGACATTGCAACAAATTTTAAGTTAAATTAACTTGGCATTTAGTGTGTTGTACTTAAAATAGTAGTTACATTCAAATTAAGCATTTAAGTTTAATACACTCAAGTTTTCATTACTCATTACTTAAATTTTTTAAGGCAACTGGTTTCCTCAGATTTTTTAAGTAAACTCAACTTATCTGGTCTTACAGTGTAGTTTTTGAAGCTGTGGAGACACAAGAACAAATGTTTTAATACATGTTATTTCAATTTTACAGCATCTTTAAACATTTTATTTTCTCAGTTTGTCTGATACAATTTGTGATGGTCATGCTTTTCCGACATTTTTATGACAAACAATTCATTCAATAAATCATGATGTTGTTAAATAAATAATTGTATGAAGGCAATGTCAGTGCAGATTTTCTTGCTTAATGTTCCTATGGTCAAGAAGAAATCTCCATAATATCAGATGACTGGATATCTGATATTTATTTAAATATTTAAACACATATTGATCAGTTCTGACCAGACTCATAGATAGCCATAGGACAATTGACACCTTCATGCCAGTATATAAGGTCCTCTGTGTTATATTGTGTTGATTGTAACAACATTGAGTTGTTTGGTGTCTTGATATGGTTTGGAACAACTCCCATTTTTCCCACTAGACTCATTTACAGCTCAGCAGTAACAATGCACACTGTGGAAGTTGATGCTGACTGCACTACTTTTGAGATACAGCGAGCACAGCAGGCCATTACAACACTGCTGACTTAGGAATCTGCATCTGGAGAGTCCCCACATTCAAGGTGGGATAACTAATCATCCACTGAGCTGAAATGTTTCCCCTGGAGACTTTTGCCCAGAATGGCCCAGTGGAGTGTGAGAACGGATAGAAGTCAGGGGAAAATGGGAGGAAATCTATGGTATCCAACAATGCCCATCTCCTTTGGGAGGCAGTGCAGAGGTCAAGGTGATGAAGTAAAACAAATCACTTATAGAAACACTAACAAAGAAAACTGCTGCTGCATAGTCTTTAGGTTGTCCTTTACAAAACAACACTGTAATTTACAATGGAACTGTTAGAATATATGACTTCACATCGGGGCAGGAAAATGATGCAGTGATTTGCACTTTTGCCTCACAAAAAGAAGGTCCTGGGTTCAGTGCATGTTTTCCCCATGTTTGCTGGGTTCTCTTCAGGTTCTCCAGCTTCCTCCCACCATCCAAACACATGTACCTTTATAAGTTTATTAATCTAAGCCACTGATGTCAAACTCACTTTAGTTCAGGGGTCTCAGACAGCACAATATGATCTCAAGTGGGCCGGACCCGTAGAATAACAACATAATAACCTATAAATAATTTCAACTCCAAACTTTTCTCTATGTTTTAGAATGAAAAGAGTTGAATTAAAATGAAAATTCAATCAAAAAACATATAAAAATTACACTATGAAAATGTTTACTTTTACAAACCATCCTTTAAGAAATATGACTAAGACACACAACCACAAACAACCTGAAATTTCTTAAGAAAAATAAGTGCAATTTTAACAATATTATGCCTCACTTACACATGTGCATTGCAACTTATAGATCATGATGGATCTAGAGAGACACAAAACATTTAGTAACAGGCAAAATATTGTGCTTACTTTGCACTAACTTGTTTAAAGACGTTTCAGCTTGTTCATATTTGTTCAGGTTATTCACATTTTTTTTGTAATAAGATAGCTTGTAAATGTAAACATTTACATAAAATTTTTTACACCAAAACATAGAGAAAAATTTGGAGTTGTCATTATTTATAGGTTATTATGATAGTATTTTACTGGTCTGACCCCCTTGAGGTTGAATTTGGCTGAATGTGGCCCCTGAACTAAAATTATTTTCAATTCTTTGATTGTTAATATCTCAGAGTAATTTTTGCATTTCACAAATTCATCCCACAGGCCGGACTGGACCCTTTGGTGGGCCAGTTGTGGCCCATGGGCCATATGTTTGATAACCCTGATCTAAGTGGTTCAGAAAATGGAGGGATGAACCCTTCTTATCATTTGCTTCTAATTAAACCAAGAAACAAATTAAAGGATTGGCTTACATTTAGACACTTAACTTTATTGTAATGCTTTCTCAGCCTTTGGCACTTTCAAAATTAATTCACTGCAACTTTTCAAACAGCTGCAATTTGGTAGGATCAGATGGGGTATGCCATGTTTAACTAGTGATAACCATATAAAAAAGAAAAGTCAAACCTAGTGGTGGGTCACCTTTGTTTGGGGCTTCAAAAGTACTGCTGGTCCTGGAGAGTGGAAATTAATTCATGGAGTTTTGGATTGGATCTGTCTATCTATCTATTCCTCTATGTACTCTAACTCTTTCTTTGTGAAATCTTGGTCAAAGAATTGTATTTCAACAGGAGAATAAGTCACATTGGTCCAACAGATCACTGCTTTTGTGAAGTGGTCAACCATGTCACCTGTTCAACTGGGCACTTGTGGGACCAGAAAGAAACAATGGAGGAACCTTAGGTGGTCTGACATCTGAGACAGCTCAGAGAGGTCATCACCAAGGAGTGCAAGAACACCAGGAAAGACCTGTGCAGCTCTGTTAACTCAGGGTCCAATGATGTCAAGAATATTCTGGAAAACAATGGCAGTGTTGGGACCAGCTTCGTGCCTAAGGTTATGATTTTGTGTTCTTCCCTGTCTTGTGTTTTCTGTTTTATTTTGTTCTGTCACACCTCTCTTCTCATGTCAGTTATACTTTGTAGCCTTTCTCGCCACTTTGTTGGAGCCCTGGCCTAATGTACTGCACCTGTGTCTCACTGTCTAACTTCACCAAGTGTATTTAGACTGTGTCCTCATTCTCTCCTTTGCCTGTGTCAGTTTGTCTTTGTTTCGAATGACAGATGTTACTGTTATTTGTTTCCTAGTAATCTGAGATTCTTGTGTATAACCTTTCATGTTTTGTGACCTCACCTCAGCTGATTCTTTTGGATTTCTTTGCCTCTTTTGAAGACTCTTCAGTGTACCGAACCACTTTCTTCAGTAAAGACATTTTGCTGGCCTTGCCTTTGTCTGAGTTGTGCAAAAGAGCCTGACATAATAGTTCAGCCTCACATTGGTGCAGATTCTAAGTAGTATAAGAGTGTACTCACTTTTATTACCACTGTTGTCAGCATTGGTGGAATAGTTTTTGTATAAACAACTTAGAAACTAAGTTGTTTGTACAACATTTGTACAGCATTTCATGAGGAAGAACTGATGTTAATGTATTATATCATACTTATAAACTAGACAGATGTACATCAAGATAAGCAGCACACTGACACTTAATAGAATTCTACATACCTAGTTTTACATAATGAGGTATAAAATATATACAATACACAAGTCATATGCTCTACTCTCATTCTCCAGATTTTAGGGTAACTGAAATACATAATTTGATGTACAAACATGAAACCGACGGATTGTACTGTATCACTTTAATAATAATCAGATAGCAAAACAGGCATCTTGTTAGTCTTTTCAGTTCAATTTCATTTTCACAGCAAGGCACATGAATAACAGACAGACAGATAGGTTATCTTTCTGCATTTTGTTGGTTGACTCAATAAGAATGCCTACAGTACTCTATGGTTAATAGAAACTCTGGAAAATATTCAGTCTGATAGGTATGGCAGGTGAGTTTTGGCATGATCAGTGTCTGCATTCATGATGTCTTTATCTCAGAGGATCAGTCTGTGTTTCCTAGAAAGAATGTAGGCGTGATTGGCAGAGTAATTTGTGGCCTCGCCTTGACTGTATGTGTGTCAGTGTTCACTGTTTTGTAGTCCAGATATTTCTTGGTAGCGATATCAAAGCAACGCCCCTGCAGCACTACACTGCTCTTAAATGTCAGACATGCTGTAACCAATATCAGCTTTTATAATGACACACTTTTTCACACTGAGCAAAGATGTACGCCTTCGCATAATTGTACAGGATACTGAAAGGGAGTTTCTTGTGGTCTCATAAACACATAAAGACACGGAATGACATTTCAGCAGGCTTTGTTACCATGACTGGAATCAGATGACAGATCCGGTGAAGTCTCTGGGAAGATGGGAGTCAGGAAGAGGGTGTTGGATGAGACACAGGAGACTGGAGGAAGGAAGTAATAGCAGAGGGAGGGTGCCGAAGTAACCAGACAGGAATCAGACAGAGGACAGATCAAGGGTAGTGCTGAGCTCAGGTACCTGGAGATGACAGCAAAGGCAAACCAGCTGAGGTACAGGCAGGAGATGGGTTGGGAACAAAGCTGAGGGTCTCTAACAGGGCCCAGCACAATGTGATACTGGGTCTCCTGACTTTAGAGCAGGAAAATTACAAGGCTGTAAAGACTGACAACGTGGCATGAAAGAATCTGGCAGAGGACAAGAAGAAGGTGAGTGTTTTAAAGTCAATGTAAAACAGTGATAAATGTGTGTTTTCTGTTTGTCACATCAAAGAAATTATTACACACATCCAAATGTGAATAATGAAACCATTTTTCTAAGCAAATAAAATTAGATTCCAAAGGTGTAACCCCTTCCAACTGTTAAATATCAATAAGGCTTGAAAAACAGATGCTCAAAGTGGCAGATTTATTAGATGTGTAAAGAAAGATGCATCTGAGTCAACACAGCCAAAATCCAGTTCAGAACTACACCACATTCAACATATTCAAGAACCTAATCCCTCTCAGTATGAAACAGAATTGTATTTTTTTCCCATCTATTTGTGCAGGTTCACATTATTCATTGCTGACTATCATAACCTAGACAAATTAGCTTTCAATAAATGCTATAGATTATTTACATTCAGTATTTTGTCACTTAACCAGTTTAACTGGTCTGTAAAGTCACAGATCAGCTAGCATACTCCAGACTGGGTAGTTGAGTTGGTATAGTAAATTGCTATTAAGTAGGAGACCCACTTTTGCTAATTTGATTTGCAGCAAATAATGAGTAGCTCACTGGTGTCAGGATTTTTTCCACAGTCACTAAAGACAGATGACACTAAACCAGTCTAAAGGAAGAGAACTCTAGATGCCTCTGCACTGTACAACTAAGCCCTGTCTGAAATCTCCCTTTTATAGCAGAGATTATTGAGAAAGTCGTTCTTGAACTCAAGCAGAAATCTTGAATTTCAATCAGACCTCTGACCTCACAACAGCACTGATGTAAGTAATAAATGCATAACATAAAGCTGACTACTGATTCAGGTCACGCTTCCGTCTTTGTTTTGTTCGATCACAGTGCTGTGATTGACAGTGTAGATCACACAATCCTGTTGCACAGGTCGGAAAATTGGGTTTGATTATCTGGAACTGTCTTTAATTGGTTCAAGTCTTAGACAGCTGGAGTTATTTTGTCACCATTTGCAGTTATAAATCTGAAAGCGTGGCTATGATTTGTGGAATCCCCCAATGTCCAGTTTTTGTGGCCCTTATGTTCAATCTATATATGCCCCTTTTTTGGTCAGTTTCGACAAAACTCCATTAATTGTCACAGTTACACAGATTTGTCACAAAACTTCAGCCCAATAGACATTCCAGGCCAGTGTCTAGAGTAAATAAATTACTGGAAGAGCCCAAATTTTGTCAATTAAATAAGGACAAAACTGATTATTTTGATTGGAAACAAAGACAAGTGGGTTTGCATCAGCAAACACCTTGTGTCTCAGGTTCTTAAAACTAAGGATGAAGTTTGTAACCATGTGTTAATGGACTCAGATCTGACCCTCTCCATCCAAAGCTGTCAAAAACAGTTTTCAGCTGAAAGCTGAAATATATAAACAGAATAAAGAGTTTTGTGTTACAAAACGACCAAGAGAAGCTCATCTCGAGTGGAGTCAATTACTCTTATGGTCTTTTAAGACTTGGACTTAAAGTATTAAACAGCTGCAGTTCATCCAGAATGCAACTGCCAGAGATTTAACCAGGACTAAGAGAAATGTACACATTATACCCGTTCCACAATGTTTACACTAGCTTCCAGTCAGTGACAGAATATTACAATAAAAACAGAATAGTTTAGGTCCAGAATACATTAGAAAGCATTTCATACATTAGAATGTATGAAATGCATGATAAAAATACACTTGCCTTGTCATGCCTTGCCTAATGCATTGTAGTTTTTTTTTTTGCTGTAGTTTAAGAGAGTTAAATGGATCCAGTGCATCATAGAACCATATCATAGAATACAAAAATTATGACAAAACAGTTTAATGGTCTAATTCCACTATTGACTTATTCTTTTAATATGTTTTCAGTAATTACACAATTGTCCATAAAGTTGGAGTAAAATATTTTTACATCTCCTCATGAAATGATTGTAGAAAATGTGATTTATTTTTGATAGAAGTGTGTCTACGACTCAGTATGTAATCATTGCACCTTGTCAAAGGTGATTAATGATGTGTAGAAACAGGAATAAAAAGAGGAATGTGCCTGAAAATTAGATTATTCTAACTTAAAGGGCAACAGTCCATTTCATATGACGTGGTTAGAAAACAACAAATATCTCTGAATTTCCTTTTAACAACTTTATAGTCCTGCACACATTGCAAAACTGTCAACAGGTGAGTAAGTAGAGTATGTACATTACTGGAAGGAATCTGCAGGTGAGTTTGGAGAGATCAGCAGTACGAAAAACTACTGCAGGAGAGCCAGAGGGAATACAGTTTTACAATATAGACATTTTAACTTGTTAAGGCAGAAAATACAAAGGTTTCTTAATCAGTGTCATTAAACATATATGCATCCCATTTAGGTATTCTACTTTCAGAACTTGTTTCACTGAAATGGCCTCTTGGGAGAAATAAATTGAATAAAGCAGGGCTGCAGCTGGTCATTTGGGTGCACTGAGCAATGAAAAAAAATCTGACTAGAATAAAAGAAAAACATAAAGCACTCACAGCAGCACACTCAGTTTCAGCAATTTTATCTCATTGCTGTGTTCAAGTCACATTAATGCAGGAAATTTGATCAATTTTCATCATATTACTGCTTAAGCATTGATGAGCAACTGAAAAACATCATATAATCAGAGGGAGCAACATCTCAAGGTAAAACTGTATTTTTGATACAACAAATAATATTTGCATGCATACACTTCCTATGTAACATTACTGTTTGATATGATAGGAGAGGCATCTTAGAAGTATCTGTATATTGCTGTCCTTTGACCTGGCAAAGAATTCATTTATGTACAGTATTTCCAATCATATCACCAACCTTCAATCTTACTTAGGAAGTAGATGAATGCTACCATTAGTCTTTGTCTAATGGTAATTTACTGGGTTTCAATGATATCTGTCAGATTTTCACTAACCATTGTCTTTTCAATTGCTGATCATTGGAGAAGCAGATTCCTCACATTTATACCATATGAACACAGCCGTCAATGGTCAATATAATTTTGATAATAAATAATAATAGTAACAGATTTTATATATAATGCACTTTCCCTTCAGAGAATGTCAGAAAAAGACAGATCCCAAAAACATCAAAAGTTATAGGCTTTCTTAAATAGATGACCTGAGGGTGTGGCTGGAGGTTTGCTGTGAGATGAGTTCCTGTATGTATGATGTCCAGCATTGGAGGTTCCTCTGTGAGCATTATGTCAGAGGAAAATGGATACAATGTGAAAATTGTGTATTTAATCACAGTCTTTTTGATGTTATGAAAATCTACATTAAATACAATTAAATACTACATATGTATAATTACAACCTGTAATACAGTGTTTCCCATCCTTTAACATCACACATTTCTGCTGTTTTTAATTTGTTTTTGATCCTGTAATAGTTTGCTATTCTATGTTGCAAATAAACATTAATTTTAGATGACATTTAGGCTATATAATGTTTATAATGCACCTTTTTGGTGTCTGCTTCTCAGTTTCTCTTGGAGATGTCTTAGTGGGGTCAGGCAGGTGAAGAAATGTTTCCATTCTCTGTTCGGTCTGGTTTTCTGACTGCAGCTGTGTCCGGGCAGGTTGAAGTGTAGTAACGTATGCAGTCACATGATCGGGTCAATCAAGATATACCCTCTCAGATATTATATCCTGCATTTTATTTGAACTTGATTTTTGTTAAGACAAGTGTGATGTTTTAATTATAATGAAATATATACTGAATCATTAAAAAATATTTTTTATTAGTATTTTTTTTATCAATTACTAGAAATTTCAGGTGACCCCATGTGAATTCCAGGTGACCCCAAGGTTGAAAAACACTGTTATAATGGTAATAGTGCCCATTGTAGTTGTACATTACTATGCAAAACTCTGAGGCTACCTTTGGCTGTCTTGTTTTTTCAGGCTTGAAATCAGCATAAAAAACATTTCCAGTCTCTTTTCATTAGATGAAACAAGAAAATACAGGAAGAATGTGTACACTTAAAAACACAGAAAAAATCTATACTGAAGTCTGTTTAGTGTGATGTCTGTTCAAATAATAAAAAGTCATCCCAACTATGAAAAAAAACATGTAACATGTTGAATGAATCCTGATGTAAAACACCAGAAAAGGAATGTATTAAATAATATGTTGTCTGACATATGACATATGAAGTGCAAAGGGAGATGACACAAAATACTCAACACTTTGGTCTGTAGCAGCTGTAGTACTTTATGTCCTGGTTGTATTGTAATACAGAAAATGACAACTGTGTATGTAGGGTCATTATGACTTTGCTATAATAACAAACCTAATGGTAGTAAGACGTTTGTGCTTCATCTTAGTTGTAAGTAATTCATCATTCACCCTACACACATAGTTCATGGTGCATATAAGGGTCAGATGTGGCAGTGGAACAGAGTCATAATTTCTCTTATCAGTAACACCTTTGCTTTTTCTTGTACAGTTCACACCGACCGCTGTGAACAAAGGTCTACAGACTTGAGACTTGTAAAAGTAATGATGGCTCTGTTCTATTCAAGTATAAACTGAATCAGCCTGCAGCACTGCACAGACATGAAACCAGTGACACAGCTATTGTTAAAGACAGTTACACCTATGTGTTCTCTGCCATAACTTGTGTCAAAATGTCTGCTGTGAAAAAGCTTTATGAAGCAGGATTAGAGAGCAGAGAGTGGAGTGTGGATGGGAAGGAGAAACCATGACAGATACACACAGTGTAATTATATAAGATTGAGTGGCCTGCCTGATGTGGCTTATGTCTTGTAAGATGAACACTTGACTTCACTGCCTTCTACTTTTAGAGATATCACTTTGCTGTCATCTTCAAAGCACTGCTGAAAACCAAACTTATTTTCACACCTCAACTGTTCAAGTATAAGATAGCATTGAGAAAGTCGTAAGAGAGATGAAAGATAAAAGTTGTGTCTGGTGATAGTGAGTGATGCTTTCATGCTGTTTTGGTGACTGAGGGCCAAAATCAAAAGTCATCAAACTCTCCGTACTTTCATATGAAGTACATCTCATGGGTATCTGTATTATATATGATGATGGGTGCTGAAATGTGAAATTATCTCTGACAGTAGATATCACATTCCTTCTGCTGTTATCTACGGGAGAAAGTTGAATGTGACGTACAAAGTTAAAAAACAAACTCTAAATCATTCTTTCCATATGTGATACTCAGTAATGACAACCAGTACATTTCAAGTGGATCTTTTTAAATACATCATTTATCACGGAGTGTTTTTATAATAAGTGTGCACTGTATATAATGTACTAGAAATCACCTTATGTAGACTTTTTTTTTTTTAATATGTCCACAATAGGCTTATTAAACATTTTTCTTTTCATTATTTAATCAGTTTTAGGTAAAAATTAAGTCTCTTATCTACCTACCTACAAGTTTTATATAACACAAATACCAGAAATACAAGTTAATATTTACAGAGTAGATGAAGATGAGTTAAAAGATGTTACTTAATTTCATTTCATTTTACTTAATTTAATTTAATTTAATTTAAATTTATTTATTTTTATTTTATTTTATTTATTTTTTTTATTATTTAGAATCTTTATCTCCAGTGGCTCCCAGATGTTTTCACCTTGAGGCTCAAAAGAAAAGTGAGATTTGGGATGTGACCTGTCACATTTTATATTATTGTTGCTTTATGATGTCATTTCCATTGTTTTTTTCCATGTCTTTTCCATTGTTTTCATTGTTTTTATCTTTTTATGTTGTTTTTGTCTTGTTACATCTTTTACATTGTTTTTGTCTTTAATATGATTTTTTATATTGTCTGATCAATTAGGTTGTTTTTACATTGTTTTGTCTTGTTCAATATTTGACTTTAACCAAATGGGGAAAAACCTATATAAACTCTGGCAGAGAAAACCAGCTCATCATGGTAACCTATTAGTGCATGTCTTTGGATGGTGGGAGGTACCGGTGCATGTATTAACATAAACATAAACATAAACATACATATTATAATGTGATCTATTTATATTATATATCAGAACAGCATAGAATGTCAGAAGGTAAACCTTTTACTTATAATAGTGTTATGCATACTGTAGAGAATATACAAACGAAAACAACGGTCCATCAGCTGGACTTATTAGTTTCATCTGACTTGTAATAGGATGTACTCAGCCTGGGGAAATGGTTGCATAATGTCCACTTTGGCTCTGGAAGGAGCAATTCAGTCTGAATTAACAATGTTAGTGTTATCAGATGTCATTAGGGTTGCCTTATTGGAGCTTTGATATTCACATTTTTACAAAAGGTTTCCATTAATTGCATCTCCTTGTGTTGTGGAAGAGGTGATATCATGTAAAAACAAAAAAAAAAGAATAAATAAATAAAAGTCTGCTTCTCATTGTGTGTTTTCTCAGATAATAATGGTCTGTCAATAAAGTAGTGTGTGTTCATGTAGAGTGTCTCAAGTGAATAATTTGGACAGAAGCCCTGTTTTTCCTTATGCTGTGATGGCGAACAGGCTTTCACTATGTATCAGGATGTTAAATACAAGAGGGGTTTTCACAACAGTGTGACAGAAGACTTAAATTTACAGTGAGATAATCAGTAAGATGCCCTTGTTTGATGATGTGGCAGGTTTTTTTTGGTTTTTTTATTACTTTAACTCACTGTATGCAGCTTTTTGCTTTTCTTTGATGAAAAATGTCTAGATTTAGGTTATGTATTTGTACATTTCTTGACTTGAACACATTATATTGAATGTTCATGGTTTAAGCTGACTGACAGTTTCTTTTGTTATTTAAAAGCATGGGACCACATTAAAAATAAATGTTTTGAATTTTACATCAGTCAAGGATTTTGTTGGAAAGACTAGATTCATCAAACATGAAACATCAAATTGAAGACTCAGAGCTGGCACACTGGTGAAGTTTAGCCCATACCAGACTCTAAAACTCACATTGTTATACTTTCAGATACTTCCATTTTCATCTCCAGTTATCTCAGCACTAGGGAAATACAGCCCTAAACTGGAGCATTAAAAGCACATCTTTAACTGAACTTTTTCTGTGTTATTGCATCACATAGTTTGAGTACACATTTATTTTCTTAAAAGATTATTTCTCCCTGAAATCCAGTTTAATATCAGTAGAACTGTCTGCAGATCCCCCATGTTTTATGTAGTAAATATTCATGTGTGACTCAGCAGTCTGTAATATCATGTCTAACATTAATTTTAGCTCTGTCTTTATCTGCTTCCTGTGAAACCACGCCTAAGATAAAACCATAGGATGGGTTCACATTTTCATAAATTGCCAGTGCCAGAGTTTGACAGTAAGCTATTTGAGCTGATATTATCCTTTTACTTTGAGGAAAGGAGAGAGGCCATATGAAGCCTGAACTATCTGACCAAGTTAACATTTCTAAACTTGTCCATGTTTCTTTGTGAGCCCCTTCAGGCGTGTCTGTCCAAGACACCAGCTCCCTCCGGCTGCTTCCCAATTAGCAGCCATGCATCTGTGCTAATTAGTCAACAGCTTTTCAACCCCTGCCAGCAAAGGAAGCCAAAAATGAAAGAAAGGGCTCCTGGCCTAGATACCCAACTATTCAAAGTCTAACAAGGTGAAGCAGCATGCAGTAAATACAAATGTGAGAGACGTTCACGTTGCAAAGCTGTTTGCCTTCTGAGAGCAATGGAGGAAGGAAAACAGATTAAATCTGAACCATTTTCACTGCGATTTTAAAAAACCAAAAGGATGAATTTAGCACCAGGTGAGCATTTGCATCCTGGTGGAATTGATAATCTCAGTTGACTGAATGTTAAATTGCTAGTGTTTTAACAACTAAGCTTGTGTACAGTGGTGTACCTTTTCAGTCTGGGGCTCATTTCTGGGCTTGCTCGCCAGTTCATTAACACCAATGCAACATAAAATGCAGTATCCCATTTCTAGGTTAGTTGGTTAAAAGTCTGTGCTCACTTAGTTCCACAGTACAGGGAAGGTCCGTGTTAGAATGAAGATATATTCTTGTAGCTTCATTTCACTTTGTTTCTGCCATGTATTTCCTTTGAAATATAATTTACAATTGAAAAAAAAGATGGCAGGTTATGAAGGTTATGCTTTTGTCAGTGTTTGCTAGTCTTTCTGTGTGTTAGCAGTCTAGTTTCCTTAGCCTGGCGTATTTTGTGTGAGTTCCTGATGATTTTATTCTACGTCAATGGTCAAGTTCAGGAATATTTATTAACATGGGGCTAAAATTAAAAAATCGCTTCTCAGTCAAAAGCATCGTATTTGATTCTGGTGGCCACATACAGTACAGGTATAATGTTAAAATTTAGTGGCACAAAAAGTGCACCCTTGAAAGGCTGAAGGTCAAATCACCGTATCAACATTTTTAGACCATTCTCTTCCAGAATACAAAATAAAATATGGAGTGAAACTGCTGGAGATGTTATGTAATTGTGACAAATGGTACCCGTGGTGATAGTTTTGATGGAGGTTTGCTCTCCAAGTGCTTATTTTTATGGAATTTGCTGTGGTTCTTGTAATATGCATTTGTTTGTGTTAACACTATCTCACAGTCCACATCAAAGTATATCTGACACAATCGTTTAGTTTCATTTACTTTTATTGTGTTGCTATTTTCTTTGTTCTTTTGTTCCTATTTACCATTGTATATTCCTTTGTTCAGATGCCATGCAGTGCATTTATTTAGGAAGGTGCAGCTCAGCATTTCCTGCTTTGTATGCTATGGAGGATGTCATCGCTGACAAGTCTGGGTCAAACTAACTGAAGGTTATACTTTTGTGTGGAAAAAAAAAAAGTATTTATTTTTGTTGTCATCAGTAATCTGTATGCATCACTTCCTTTTCAGTAAGCCATTTAACACTAAACACAACCTACTTGTGCATTTTAAGCCATAGAAGGATTTCCTTGTATTAAGGTCCTCATGGAGGTCACCTGCTTTACTATTGTCTGATCAAGTTTGGTGTGAATGAGCTGTCCTATAAATAACCATTAATGGTTTATGTCCTGGAGGGGAAGTGAGTCTGTACAGTCAGACACATATGCCTTTTGTGTGATTTATTTTGAGCTATTAGTTTTGAGATATTTTCTTTTTTTTTTTTTCTTTTTTTTTCTTTAACTGTCACTGTGAATACATTTTTATTTATGTGATGTCTGCCTGCCTAGCACCTGCCCTGTTCATGGAGTTACACTTACATATTTAATGATAGGATTTAAAACCTAAAAGAAATAACTAATTTAAAAAATTTTCAATTCTTAAATTTAAGTATTCAGTGGTGCTCTGCTGCTGTCTCAAAGCAAGAAGGTTCTGTTTTACATCTTTGGCAGGGTAGGACCTTTCTGTGTCAGTCTCCTTGTTTTTGCTCCAGTTTCCCCTAACACTAAATAAATAAATAAATATGTTATGTTTATTCTCCTGTCAGCACCTTTAACTGAGGCTGAGAAACTGGAGCTGGTCCCTGGACAGTGAATAATGGTTCCATGCTACTCAAAATACTTAGGATGGGACAAATGTGGAGAATGAATTGCCCTACAGTGATCACTTAAAAAAACAGCCTGCAGTAAGGAGTGCTCAGCTGATGCAACGACATGAACTGTAAATATCCCTGAGGTCCAGTAGAAAGTGATCTATGACAAACTTCATATGGAATTCACCAGTTCAGACATTTGCATGTAAACATCACAAATGCTAGAAAATACAAAATAATAAATGAAAACAGGTGAAAGACTAAACAGTGCAGTTGAACCATGAGTTTTTGCAACATGTTTGAGTTTAGGATTTACTCAGTAACATCAGAAACCATAGTTCAATGATACCCTGGATACACAGTCAGCATTAGCCCTGTAACACTGTAGAGGGTGGTTTATGTTTTCTTTTACTCAGACTTAGTAAATAAATGATAATAACGCTTTCATGAATAAATACATTTTTAGACTACCAGCCAAAAAAATAAAACATTCTCACACAAATATTTTGTCAGACCGCCTTAGCGTTTTGTAGCTTGCACTCACTATAGCATTGTTTTGATATGCTAATGTAATGTGATAGTGTGCTTTTCCATCATTTTTGGGCAAATGATGTTGTTAAACCGGACCAACTGAAACAACCCTAGATCATAACACTGCCCCCACAGGCTTGTACTGTAGGCACTAGGTATGATGGGTAATCACATCATTTGTCTCTCTTTTCACCCTGACGCACCCATCACTCTGGAACAGGGTAAATCTGGACTCATCAGACCACTTGACCTTTTTCTATTGAAACACAGTCCAATCATTATGTTCTCTATTAAACTGATGGTTGTTTCAGATATGAGAAGCTACTCACTGCATCAGTCAGAGAACGAGTTACAGTTGAAAAATATTATTTGCTGCAGTAATTATCTAATGGAGGGATTTGAACTATTTGCTGAGTTAAATCCAGGGGAAAAAGAGAGTGTATAATGCATCAATAAAAAGGAGAAATAATTTAACTTACCTCATATTAGTTTAGCTTAGTTTAGCTTAGTTTAGTTTAGTTTAGTTTAGTTTATCATGGATAATCCCAATTAATTAACTGTTTCAATAACAGTAAAAAGAGTAGCTTTAGCCAACATGGCTAGTATCCTGCAGTAGTCCTCAGTCTAATGACAATATAATCACACACAATACATCAGCACAAAATCACAGACAGGGATGTAAACAGACATCACATATGGACAGACAGCATCCATGATCATGACACAAATAACACAGAGCCATATGTTAGTGTGTGTAGGTGTAGTTGTCGGCAACCATGTTTTTAATTTGGCTGTAAAGATGGAGTATGTATGTATATCTTTAATGTGGGTGGGAAGTGAGTTCCAGTTTTGTGTTGCTTTAACAGAAACTGATAACTGACCAAATGTGCTTTTCCTGAGTGGGACTGATAAGTCACCCCATGTGGTGCCTCTGGTGATCTGACTAGTGTTATTTCATTGTCTCATTTATTCGCTTATGAACCCATTAAAGGGGTCATATTTTGCTGAACCCACTTTTATTAGTTTTTGGTTCATTTATTTGTGTATTTGGACCCTAACAGTTCAAAAAGTTTGAATTTGAACCCTCCAGGTGCTGCAAAGCTATATATTAATTCCGGCAAAAATCAAGTGGATTTCTATGACCTGTTTCAATTCCTGCTTAATTTGTTACGTTTTATAACTAGTTATATCACAACATTTGCACATATAAGGTCAAGACTTCCGATGAACATTTCTCTGAGTACAACAATTGTTTATCAGCTGCAGCGGTTGGAGTAATAAGTGAAAATATGTCCACACTTCGAGCAGATTATCTAACATGTTCAGTTGTTGGTTGTATTAATGAAAACAAGTGGCTGAACGGGACACAGAAGCACAGTCAGTAACCTGGAGGGGGTGGGATGTGCTCGTACTCGTACTCGTCTTCATCCGCTTATCCGAGGGTGGGATGTGAAGTGGCTCATTTACATTTAAAGGGCCAGTGCTCAAAGCGACCTTTTTCATGTCATTACTCAGCAATAGGGTTGAAGATGGACCTGTGGAGTTGAATTAATGAAGAATTCAGACCCAAGCAGAGCATTTACAGTTTATGTAGACCGCACGGAAATGTTTTAAAATGCATAATTCTGTTTTAAAAAGCAAAATATCACTCCTTTAAAGTGTAATGACACATCAATTGAGTGGCTATCTGTTATAATGTTCACAGAAATTAAACTGTTGCCAGTTGTTGAGCCAGTCAACAGTGTGTCTCTGTAAGACACGTTCTACACATACACACAGTCTGTGAGTTAACAGTCTGTCTTGTTTTGGACAGTTAAGTGGAAGGCCTCGCGCTCAGGTCAGGTTTTATCTCAGTAAGCTGATCGCCAGGAGTCTGTCTGTCTGTTGGGCAGATGGTGTGGGGGGCTGGGGGTTATGGGGTTAGGGGCAGAGGGACTGTGAGACCACAGTAAAAGACATGGATGAGTTATTAATAATGGCTCCTTATTATCTCTAAGCTCACACTATCCCGTTTATTGAATACATGCATCTCACATGTCATGACAGAGACATACAGGTACATAATTAAAAGAAACATTGATGAATATTGTAAATGAATGTGTCTGGAAATTCAACTAGGAGAATTTACATTGGTCACAGGTCAGGAACAGTTTAAGCTCCAACAGGTTCCACATCAGGTCATGTCTTATTCTGAAGCTATGAAATTATGCAAGTGGCTGTGGTTCTGGCTGTTAGCAATGCACTTACATTTTTAGTATTTTCTCCACCTTTCAAAATTACTAAGTAGTTGCTATGTGATGTTTAGTGACTTTGAGTGGTGGGAAAATGTATCTTTTGGATTACAGTTAGCATTTTCGGCTGATTTTTTTTTTTCAACAACATAAGAAGTGACAGGAGGGTTTGGCTGCTTGTATGTGCGTTCAGATATGTAGGGGGTTAAATAAGCTCTGGAAAAAATTAAGAGATGACTGCAATTTCCTCTGAAATCAGCATGTCTGCATGAATGACACCAGTTCTATTCCTGTGTCTGTTGAATTCCAACACAAGCACACTTCATTTTACTTAATAAACACCTAATCCATGTTTTATTTACACATGATGTGGAGAAGTATAAAAACCACCACTGTGGACTTCACTATCTTCTTACAATAGACAAAAACGGTGCCATTAGTCAGGGGTGTAGAATTGGGTAGGGACACTAGGGACACATCCCTACCAATATCCAGCCACTACTGTGTAGTCACTACCGGTGTCTGTAGTGTTTAGTCAATGATTATGGCACACAAAGAGTTAACAGTCGGGGCTAGAAGTCCCACCTCTAACCTAAATTTCGTTCTCCGATTGGCTCTGCGGTTTTGCTAACATGCATGTGATTGGCCGTCAACGCTGTCATTCTAACCTGCCAGTTGGACCACTAGCATAAGTTGTCAACACATTTGACATTTTTTGTTCCGCCTGGGTCATGTCAGCAAAACGGATTTGAATATCAGTAGTGTCATTACCCTTGGTCACACTGGCCACAGGATATTGCCATTGTCCATCCAAAAACTTTGCCATACACCAATAAGTCAGACCATTAGATGTAGACCCTCACAGAGTTGGCCAGAGTCGGCTGTATGCACTCTTGATATCTGCGCATACTTGCATAATCAGACCGGACTCAATGCAGACCCAAATCGGACATGACAGTGACAGCATGGTTAAGACAGAAAGAGGGATGAATGAAAATGCCTGTAAACCATCATTTGGAATCATTTGGAAAAACCAACACTGGAATCCCCACTTCCTGTCCAGCTTCACTGATAGTGGAGACAATAGAATGGAGGAATGGGAGAGAAATGGAACTAAACAAGAACTGTCACCAGTATTTAGTTCAAGTCTGTGAAAATGACCCTAATGTTAATGCCAGTGTTAATAATGCAATGTTAGAGTCCAGCCCGGCTCAGGTTATAGGCCACACAAGCGCCTGCCTAGGATGACATCTGCTGGAGGGGGTGGCAATAATACACACACACACACACACACACACACACACACACACACACAAAGATAAATTTAAATATCTGTCTAATAAACTTGAAATGCAGCCTTTACACTTCCTTGACATATTTTCTCTTATATAAATCATAATCAGGCCTCAATTTGACAAATCTTTATTATTCTTATCCCACTTTGTGGATTCTGTCATTCACATTTCTTTCTTATTCACTATTAAAGGCATGACTCCAACTCACATGATCTATTAAACATACTAAGGATCTAAACTGTTTACATTATTTCTCACTGTATATTTGTTTCTCTTAGACTTATGCTTCATTTACATTAATTCTTTACCACTGTGTGGACTGTTTTACATAAATCTTGGAGTCCTTTATACATCTATTGCACAAACCAATTCCAGTTTTAATTCACACTCTCAAACATTTTACATATTGCAAATCAACATATCAGTGACAGTCAATATTTGGAAGATTTTTAAAGTCAGGCTGAGGGTTTTCAAGTGTGAGCACGTTATGTTTTACATTTGTGTTTGTGTCTGTGTGCGTGTATGTGTTTGTGTGTGTATTTGGTAATTAGAATTTGAAGGATGTCAAAGAAAAGAAAACTGGGCATAAGACATTGCTTTAGGAGTCAAAGTGTAAGTTACTTTGAGGGTATATAACTGCAGAGGCTCAACAATACAGATATTAAATAAAACACTTTATTTAGTGCAAAAAAGATACACTTTTTAAAGTTATTTTTACTTATTATTTTCATGTTTTTCTCTGGAAGACAGCAACTGTTTAAAAAACACAGAGAAAATTTGTGGGAAAAATACAAATACCTCAGATTCCAGATGCTCATGTGATTTTATCCATATTTTTGGGGAATAAATAACATGTATTAATTGAAAGTAAAAGCCTTTTTTGCTCAGGCAATAACTGCACCATCAAACTCGATGACCATTGTATCCCCTAATCTGTTCATATGGCATGTATCAACATATTTATGTCAGGTGACAGACAGTAGAGAGGCAGGAGGAGATAGAGGAGGAGAGCCTGGAGGAGGTAGAGAAGGAGAAGCACAGAGAGGCAGGAAATTCACAGGTGAAGTTAAATAATGATGGATATGTTAGTCATGAGAATAATGTTGCAGAATGCTTTAAATTTTTGTGTTCTCTTTAGATATTCAGATATACATTATAAACATGTCAATTACTGAATTTTTTTTCCGACTATGATTGTTTGCTTGTTTAATCAGCTCTACATGGTGTGAAATTATGATTGCAAATGCAAAAAAAACCATAAACTTTCAGGAATGCTGCCTTGGAGCATTTTTGTGTCCCCACCAATGTCAGAATCAAACCTACTCCCTTGCTATTAGTACTACAAAAGTAACTGGAATTAAAAAAAAAAAAAAAAAGAACTATTGTAAACTACTGGACTTCTGTTCTGACAATGTTCCCAAACTCTGAGGACTGGTTTTTCTATCACGACAATGCTCCTGGCCTCAGCTAGGTCCATAAAGGTGTGGATGACAGACCACCAGATGCAGACCCTGTCATGGACCAGCCCAATCTCCAGACCTGAACCCACTTTGAAAACTTCTGGAGGAACATGGACGGTCACAAGCCATCGAATATTGCTGAGCTTCTTGAATTTCTCTGCCAGGAGCTGCATAAAGTCATCCAACAGTAACAGTGGAGAGCCAAGACACATGAAAGCTGTTATTGGAAATCAGGGTTATTCTACCAAATATTGATGTCTGAACTTTGCCCAAGTTAAGACATTAGTATTGTGTTGTTTAGAAATGAATATGAACTGGTTTTCTTTACATTATTTGAGGTCTGAAAACACTGTATATTTTTATTATTTTGACCATGTGTCATGTTCTGCAAGTAAATACTCTAAATAATAATATTTTCATTTGGTATTTGGGAGAAATGTTGTCTGTAGTTTAGAGAATAAAACAAATGTGTTCATTTTACTCAAACACATACTTATAAATGGTAAAATCAGAGAAAGTGATAATTTTGCAGTGGTCTCTAATTTTTGTATGTGATGACACATGATTTGGTCAAATGTGACTGCTGCTCTGCACCATGATTTGATATTGTTTATTAAAAAAAAAAAAAAGCTTCACATTGGTGTGAAACAACATCAGCTTTATTTAAATTATAATTAATCTAAATTGCACAGGGAGTTAATTTCAGTGATTGTGGCTCCTGTAGTTTCTTATGGTAACTTTGACTTACACTCAGATGTTGTAGGTGACAGTAATGGACCTTAATATTAGATTCCACTCACTATGAAACACAAAAAAGAGGAGGATCCATGAACAGCAGCCTTCTCTAATGCTAATTTCTCAGTGATTATCCAGTGATGAAGTCATAATTATAAATATTCTGTTCACTTTGTATAATTACACCCTACTGATTCAGCTCCATATAAGCCCTAAATGTTGCACACTGGACCTTTACAGAGTTATCGTATTCTCTCAAGTTGTCAGAGGTGACAAAAGTACTCACATTCTGTACTTAAGTAGAAGTACAGCTACTTGTGTGAAAAAATACACTTGTAAAAGTAGAAGTACTGATTCAACTCCTTTACTTAAACAAAAGTAAAAAAAAAAAAGTAGAACTTCTCAATTGTAATAAAGTACAAAAGTGAAAAGTAAAACTGCATTTTTTTGCCATGAATAACACAATACTTATTTAACTGGACAAAATCATAAAAGTTTCCATTTTCTAAGTTCACAGTGAATGGTACTGACCAGAGTCCTGCACTGGATCTGGTACCTGACAGGTAACCCGCAAAAACATGCGGGGACAGGTAAAAAATGTGTGTGTGTGTGTGTGTGTGTGTGTGTGTGTGTGTGTGTGTGTGTGTGTGTGTGGGTGTGTGTGTGTGTGTGTATGTGTGTGTGTGTGTGTGTGTGTGTGTGTGTCTGTGTGTGTGTATGTGTGTGTGTGTGTG